>APFE031539253.1:0-11250 GCA_000404065.3 Pinus taeda
AAGGAAAAAGTGATAAAAAAGGGAATTTTCTCAATTTTAACAGGGTACGCAGGCAGCCTGTTTAACTAGGTGCGTGCACGCTCTGTGTACACAGATACAGTGCGTACAAGTACGCACTGTGTCTAACTCATAGGGTGCGTACTACTATAAAACAAAGAAAACCTAAGTTCTAACTCGACCCTAAGCTAAGCCACCCAAAAACACAGTCAAGCAACCAAAAAACAAAAGAAACAAGACTCTTTTCAGATCAAAGTAATGCTCAAAGGACAAATCAATCACATCAATGGATTCCCCAGCGGAGTCGCCAATTTGTCATGCGGAAAGAGTTATTTTTGCTGACAAAACTAACCTCCCTAGGAGTCTAAGACTCTCTAGTGACAAACAAGACAATTAAGAGCAATCCTTCGCTAAACATACATTGTTCTATGAGAAACCAAGTGTTTTTCGATCCTACCTCAACTCCAACGCTTGTTGTAGCAGTCCAGCCTCGTCGATCCAGATGAGCTCCTCCTTCACTTTGAAACCTGCATACACTAACAATCAAACGATTACATAACACCTGAATATTCCATAAAACAAAGCATATTCAACATATAGACCAAGGAGTATATGAAACAATTCATTAACAACAAATCATTGAGAAGAATGGACTTATTTGTATTAAGGAAACAAAAAAGAAACCATTACAACCTGAGCCTTGGTGTTGTGCAAGTTCCTCCCAGGGTCCAGCAAGAGTTTTCCTCTACTTTGACAAGCTCACCCACTTCCAAATGAACAAGAAAGGATGGTAATCTCTCGTCACAAGTTTACAATGGAAGTCCTAATTCCAGCAGCATCTACCCTTTGGAATGTTCAGCTTTCAACCTCCCCTCCTCTGGCCCAAGGCCTGTATTTATAGTGTTCTAGAGGAAGTTATTCAGTTCCAACATCAATGGGATACTCCCTCTTTTGGATGGGGTAGCTCCTCTCTTGATGGGATAAGTTCCTCTATCATAGGGATGCATGAACCATCTGGAGGCGCTCAATACATGTCAAACCTTCTTCTAGAAAGCTCCAGAAGTGACCACAAGTAACTTTTTTAAGATGAAACTCGCGCCTTTTGACCTTTATAGGAGTACGCACCCATCCCTTGACTTACAGAGCATACAAGTACACAGGTACAATGAGCTTGGGATGCGTACACATAGGCAAGGTAGAGAGAACCTACGTACCCAGAGATAAACATGATTTTTAATGACCTTCTCTCTTTCTTGAAGTTTGACATGGAGAGCAGAGGTATAAGGCTTGACAAGGAGGATAATATGACCATTGATGGAGCCATATTAACTGCAGATAGTCATGGTGACAAATTTCAGTGTAACACCGGCTCCCATACATTTTTCTTCATGATGGATTCATACTCCTCCACTATGGAATCAACCCCAACTGGTTGAGAAATTTCTTCCTCAAATAAAGAAATTTTTGATTCAATGAGCTTTGTAATGAGATACATATACCCAATGTACCTATCTGGTGACATCCTCTTCCTATGCTAAGATGAAGGAGCTCCCACATTCTCCTGTACATCTTGTGTCAATCCGTCAGCTTCTCTGGTTCTCTTCCTCCCCTCAACAAAATATTTTGGTTGAGTGGGTGCATCCACTCAGCTTCGTGTCTACTCCACTCCATTTGGATGCTCAAAAACCTCCTAAATCTTTTCATGAGGCTATTTCTTAGGAACTATTAGCTCTTGCTATGATGGGATACCAGCTCTCAATCTAGAGATCATCTGATAGCCTTCTCCTCATCAAATTTGACATCTCTCCTCGTTACTATCATGCTGGGTGACGAAAAATACACCCTATATTTATGCAGTGTCTCTATGTATCCTACCAACACTCCCAACTTAGTTGCAGACTCAAGTTTCTTCCTGCTATGCTTGGATACATTGCAATACATAGTAGCTCAAAATTTTTTTAAATTAGATACAACTGACTTCCTCCCATAGAAAGCTTCAGGTGTGATCAGTCCAAGTATTCTATGAGGAATTCGGTTCTACAAATAGACTGCATTGTTGCATGCTTATGGCCATGGGTGTAATGGAAAAACCTGATCATGCAACATGGCTCTTGCTACTCCCACTATTCTTTTGTTCTTCCTTTCCACTACCCCATTTTGTTTTAGGTTGTGGGGTGGTATCAATTATCTTCTAATACAATATTTGACACAAAAGTACTTAAAGGTGCAAGGTACATATTTTCCTCCATTATCACTTCTCATGGATTTCAATTTCTAACCAGTATGCTTTTAAACCAATGATTTGAATTCAACAAAATTTAAGAAAAGATTATCCTTCTTCTGCTTGAAGAATATCCAAGATTTTGTTCAAAAGTCATCAACAAAAATAACATAATGTTTGTGTTTTGTTGTAGAGGTTGTAGAAAATGGTCCAAATACATTAGAGTGGATTCACTCTAAGATTACTCCAGTTATGTTATCTCGACCCTAGAAGGTGGATTTGACATATTTCCACAATGTGCATCCCTTGCAGACATCATGTTGGTCAAGGGTGAATTTCAAGAGACCGATGGTAATCTACTGTATGATTTTTGAGGCCCCATTATCTAAGTTTCCCATGTGTCTGTGCCATAGTTCTCCAGCATCGCAAATCTGCAATTCTCCTACCTTGCTGCTTAGTGCAACATAAGCTTCCACCTCAAGTTTGCAGAGGATGTTCACATAAAATCCAATTTGTTTCACTTGCCCAGTAGCTACATGTCTTAGAAAGTATTTCCCCTTGATGAAAACAACATCATAGCCATGATGCTCCAATACAACTATAGAGATCAAGTTCTTCTTCATCCAAGTATACATGACATCTTTCTAATGAATATGGGAGCCTAACTCCCTCTTAAAGGCTACAATACTAGTTCCTTTGATATTGTACCACCCATCATCCCCAATTTTTATGTGGATTTGGAGATCCTTCTCCTCTAGGCTAGTATAAGTTGTAGAAAATGGTCCACATACATTAGAGTGGAATCACTCCAAGATTACTCTAGCTATGTTATCTCGGCCCTAGAAGGTGGACTTGACATATTTCCCCAATGTGCATCCCTTGTAGACATCATGTTGGTCAATGGTCCATTTCGGGAGATCGGTAGTATTCTACTGCATGATTTTTAAGGCCCCATGGTGTAAGTCTCCCATGTGTCTGTGCCAGAGTTCTCCAACATCCCAACTCTGCACTTCTCCTACCTTAGTATTTAGTGCAACTCAAGCCTCCACCTAAAGTTTGTATAGGTTTTTCACACAAAATCCAATTTGTTTCACTTTCCCTGTAGTTATATGTCTCAGAAAGGCTTTCCCTTACTGAAAATAACATCATAGCCATCATCCTCCAATACAACTATAAAGATCAATTTCTTCCTCATCCAAGTACATACATGACATATTTCAAATGTAGATGGGAGCCTAACTCCCTCTTAAAGGTTACAATAATAGTTCCTTTGGTATTGTACCACCCATCATCCCATAATTTTATGTGCATTTGGAGATCCTTCTCCTCTACGATACTAAAGAGTTCTTTACATCATGTCATATGGAACGAGGCACCTCAATATAGATACCACACACTCCCCATTATAGTTTTTTCCATACATGCAATCAGGGTGAAGTCTAATTCAAATTTTAAAGCAAGTGCTTCACTTCTTGTTATACTTCTTGTGCAAGGATTCTTGTTATACTTCTTGTGTGAACACTTTGTTGCATAGTGCCTAAATTCATGGCAGTGAAAACATTTTATCTTGCTCAAGTCCTTCTTCTTACCATTGTTCTGGCTAATCTATGGTTTTCTTTGGGCCTTCTTTCGATTTTCCTTATTTCCCTTTCCAACCAAGGAAAAATTCTCTTCCTCCTCAGATTTGGATGTTACTCCATCTCTAGTGTTCCATTGAATTTCTTCTTGCACTAAAGCTGATCAAAGTCTCTCCCAATTTGGTAATTTGTCCCTTCCATTTACAAATTCCCAGTAATTGTGCCAGGATTTTAGAAGGCCTACGAGGGCTAAGATCATTAGTTCTGGAGAGGGAATATTTTCTCAAACTCCGCCAAGCTCATCTCAACAGTGAGTGAACCCAAAGTGTAATGTGGAATGTTTCCTCCTTTATACAATTAGATATTTCTAATCTTTCCCCTCGATGCCAATCCTATTGGTGTGTTAGGATTCAAAGTAACTTTTCCTTCCCCTAATATTATTTTTTAACTTGAGGAGGTGGAGGATTTTGGCGATGGCATATTATGTTCTTCTAAGTAATGTGAATAGGCCTTTCACTTAGATTTTCTAGGTAAATCAATTTGTTCATACAATGTTAGATATGATCCAAGAGGAGGGTCTATAAAGTATAAATAATTTTGGTTGGATCAATATATTATTTTGCAGCCTTTTTTTGAGAGCGAAATATTTTTAGGAATTAACTTTATGTGTCATTTTTACTACTCCCACCTTGAAAATTTCTAGAGAAAAGCTTTAGGATCCATCTTGAGGCCTTAAACGACCACATTCTTTGGTCTCAACCTTATTATGGACCTCAATTTCATAATTCACATACCTGTTGATAGAAAGAAATTTCCCAACAATAGTTTGGGACTCTCTATGGTATGAGGTCCCAATGGGACCTCACAAAATTTGGTATGATAGGACAATTCAAATTTTGGCTCAGCTCCCATGCCTAGTTGTGTGTAATTACTATGAGATGTGTATGATCCTTGCAATGATGGGTGCACCTATGGGGCTAGTAGCTATATTGAATGAATTAATGCAATAATTATAGCATACCTAAAGTGGAAAATTGATGAGAAAATTTGAGGTGATGAGTAGTTAATTACATATATCCACATTTAAGGATTGTTTATTATAAACTTAGAAGGCATTTCACACTTAGCTTATCAAAACAAGACATAGAATAGTCATTAACTAAACCAATAAGTACCTAATGTAGAAGGAAACTGAATTGAAACCAAGTACAAGAGATGATACTTCCCAGAGATGTAATGTGCAATTCTTATTCTCCAACAACTCCTTATTAAGTACCTTTTGAATCTGAAATCCATTACAGGAGGCAGTCAAATTCATTAGTTGGTAATTGAGGATAATATTAAGAGTATTTAGCCTATACATAGGTTCTCGTAGTTTATTATTTACCTGTTTAAACGTGACAATTTCCTACTCAAGTATAAAGAATAGCTCATATGTATTCTATTTCTTATTTTTTTGTTATGACTGCTCTACCTATTCTCTCATTTGGACATTTTTAGTAACAAGTTGATGAACTAGTTGTTGCATTGAGTCCAATCGGTCCTCACTTTTGCTTAGGCAAGCTAGTTGTAGTTTATCCATAACTAAACTTATGTAATTAGTCTAGACAACTTCCTTTTCTTTCTTTTTTCATAGCATGATAATATTCTTCCCCATTCTCTTCCACCTCATAGAAGTTTCTCTAGAGACAACATGAAATAGTTGAAATACATAAATATTAAATACATATTTTGGATCATATCTTAGTTGAGTCTATTTAAGTTATTGTGTTAAGGTAAAATGACCCTTCATTTCCATTGATTTATAGCTGTGTATTTTCTTTTGTGTTCCTATGTTAACTTTTTAAAATATAAATATTTCAAATTTTGTTGAGTTTATAAGTTTAAAAACAAAACAAATACATATAATCATAAAAAAAAACATTGGAAGTATACTTTTTACTCAATTTTCATAGGATACAACGTATTGCCTTTGGGTAACAAATATCATATTGGGAAAAATATCCTTTGGATGTAGAAATTTATACGGGGAAGAAACACTCTCCTTTGAAGGGTATTTATTGGTTGCTGCATTAATTCAAACACATAATTTTTCAATATACTTAAAACAGAATATGATCTCTCAAAAATGTTTCTTATATCCATAAGACAGATTAAATTCAAATAGAAAATGAAGTCATAAATGAACAAAAATGGGTAGTTATTAGAAATGGAAAACCATTATTGGGCATAGATACCCTAATGATGCTAATGATTTGGAATTGAGGACATTATCAACCCATTCTAAGAACTGTCAAGGATTTATGTGGCATAAATTTTGTTTTCTAAGTTTTCTCTTTATGGAGCAAACATATTATGTTTCGTGAAGACATGAAGTACATATTATGACCTAGCGATATAGGCTTATATGTCATTGGGAAAGATAGATCTAACCTAGAATGTCAACCTTTTTAAAAGATAAGAAGACATGTTTCCTCTTGTTGATATTAAAACCAAAACCTAAAAATTGTGCTACGTAGGCCAATGACAAACTGAGAATTACAAACAAATATTATGAAGGAATAATATAAAAGGAGATTGGTAAGGGAAATTTTTTATTTTTTAGATATAGTCCAACATTATTATTTGAGGGGAGAGTCTTCAAAGGGCTTCCTTGAGGATAATATTTTCAAATATGATGATACACTTACATATTATCTACTTTATCTGTAATTTTATTTCCATTTCTTCGGATGTGGGTTGAACTGATCGTCAAAATGGAAGGAAGGAGAAACGCTACTCATATGAGTAGTATTTCATGTATCAAAATACAAGTCATTCTTCTAGTTTAGGTGCATTATAGGATTCATTTGATTATGTGTATAACAAGTTGAGAATCTCCCACCTCGTAAGTTTGGTCTGGCCTTGAGTCTAGGAAATCAATAGTACATCTTGCAAGGCTTTCAATTTTACTACGTTATTACTATTACATCCCAGAAAACATATATCAATGTAGATATGGGATCCCAAATTATCCATGAAGATACGCCCATATCCCACATTTCTTTTATTGACCTCTTGGTGATAAGAATTTTATGTAACATTCCTCATGTATTCCAAACCTTATGTTATAGTTGATCATATGTTTCTCTACATTTTGATCTTGTTCCTGCTATAGTTGTCCTCAATTCTCTTGTTGCCCAAATTCTATGTTGGAGTTTTCCACTTTTTTTTTGATGCACTCTACTCTCCTTCGATTACAAAATCCCCTTTTCACATTAGTATCTCTTCTCTTAGACATCTGCCTCATCAACATCTGTAACCTATTAATTTCATTATTTATCGTTATCCTTGACAAAAATCGAACACACCTCCTCCTAATCCTCACTAGAACAATAGAAGGAGATGGTCACAATGATGACCCAAGATATAAGGTGCCATTATGGAAATCGGTTCTAGAAGTTTCAATATTTTTGACTAGCTCAAAGCCACAAATGGACATCACCATTTCATACATGTCATCAGGATGATTATGTCGATATAAAATTTTACTTCAATCTAACCTTTGGATCAAGTGATATGACCATTTGATATTCTGTTAAATAAAAAATCTTCTCATCATCGACCATGCCACATGGCACCCACATGGCAACCATGTCGCTAGCATATCCAACCTACGAATGACACCTTGAAATGGTTTAGTGGCTACTAACCCATTCATGGTTTCAGTTCCACATCAGAAATATATATAATATATATATTATATATATATAATTAATATATATATATATTATATAATATATAATATATTTATATATATATATAATGTAATATATATAATTATCTAAATCTCTAATTATATATATATATATATATTATATAATAATAAAAAAAATAATTTTTTATATAATATAATATATATATATAGTAATATTCAATTAAACAAGGTGACTACTAATGGAAACATTTTCATTTTTCAAGTTCCATTACCCATCCTCTTCTCACATCCACAAACATGAGTTGCTCCAAGACCAATCTTTTGGGCTTAAGAGTGGGTAGAAGCGTTGATGAATACCATATCAAGAAAATGTGACTTGTATGGGAATTGTTTGTGGTTTCTATATTGTTATTTGTAGATTAAAATAATGGAAGGGTGTTAGGAATAATGTTTATTTTAGAGATTGGTTGGAGATTTCTTGGAGGTTGTTGGGACATTATCTCAATGGCTAACTCCAAAGTTAGAGTTAGTTGGACTTATTCCAAATATATATTTATCATATTTGGGATCGAATAATAGGTGTGAAAAGAAATATTTTGAGCATAACATTGTTCTTTCTATAAATCAAACAAATATTAAACTGAATAAATCATATTAAATAAATATAGAAATTTGATAAAGAAATATTAATCTACCACATACAAGAACTCTCTCCTTACTAGCTTCCGATGACAGGTCAATACAAAGAGTTTCATCGTCACACCTATGAAGATATTTAGCCTCTCATTATGGGATCATAATTATACAATCTCTACAAAGACACAACTTGAAAACGACCTGATAGCATTCAACAAATAGATTGTCTCTCACTTTATCCAAGCTTGGATAAGGCGTGTATTGCATGTCTCAAAAATCCATTGCAGACTTTAATATTTGGTTGAAAATATAAATTAAGTTATATATCAACTCATCCTTGGCAACAATCTCACACCTTTTAGGATCTTGTTTGTGGTTGATTAGAACCATGTCTCCTTAAGCACATGTCAAAATGATTTGAAAAAATAGTTTTGAAGCTTTGAATTGGCTAGGATTTGAATGGCTCTATCCACTTCATTGATAGTGCACAACACTATGTCAATCATCGCTCATTGCCATACATGGATCTACAAAGTTTTCTTGACGATATATTTTGTTTCCCTCAACCAAAACTTTCAAGCATTAAATTTTATTTATATATAAATTCAAAATATGCTAAAAATTAGTTTCTCATTGTTTAATGAAACTTGTAATATGAATCCTTTTCATGCTTAATATTGTTGGACACTTTGTTTTTCTAATTGACATTAATGTTTCAAACAAGACGATATATATCTATACATATGAATATGTGATACGTATATTTTGTGTAGTACATTAATTGTATGCGATTACTATGATTATTATTATTATTTTATTGTTAAATGATGTAAATCAAATATGCAAAGCCTAGTTTTCACATGGACCAAATTGTAATTTATGATTTATTTTTAAATAGATAAACTATAGTAATACTAAAGATAATTTCATTTTCATAATTTGGAACTCGAGAAGGAAAAAAAAAATAGCTAGTTAAAAGAACTCTATCCATGTATTATATATTTCAACATAGCTTCTGAATGAAGAGTGAAAAAATTATAATGATTTATAAAGTGAAAACACCTCCATCTATTTGTATTTGTTCCAATTTTTCTTCTACAATTTTTATCTATATGTCCATTTTTTCTGGTCTTCCGTTACCTTCTTCATGTTGCACTCACTCAAAATTATATCTCATTCTCAAAACTCCCTATTGAATAGAGTCAAATGAGGTTTTTTTTGTTTAATAGGATCAGAATACTTACATTGGGATTTATAATGAATACAATGTGAAGACATTGACCTAAAATTTGAATTTATATAGAAATGAGAAAGGGATGGAAATACCCCAAAGCTCACCTATTGACTTAAGCTCAAAGATTCCTTGGTAATCACCTTTGTTTCCATAAAACTATCTAAGCATTTTTATATCATTATAATACTCATCATGTTTTGAGAACAAGGGACATCCACATGAACATTGTGTAATTTTTTTTGGAAAAGACTTTAATCATCATTTTAAGGAAAATAATCAAACTTAAGAAATCACCTAAACATGCTATGAAATATGTTCATTATTTTAAATACTCAATAAAATTTGTAGTTACCATGTTTATTTAGAAGCCATGAAAAAAATTTCAATTTTAAAATACACGAAAATAATTTTTGTCGATATTTAATAAAAATATGTCAATTTTTCAATTGAGATATTGATTAAAATTACAAATTACGAATTATACCAATAAAAAAAACTAGAAATAAATTGGCATTAATACCTTCATTCATGGTTTTTACATTTTTTTAAGAATTTTTTTAATAACTAAAACAATTGAAATTTATGCCTTAGAATTAATACATGTATGGTTATAGATATAGTTATTAACAAAAAAATCGTAAACAATTTGATCATTTGATCATTTTCTTCTTAGCTGAGGAATCTACAATAAAAATATGTAGATTGAAATTTACATGCGAGAGCAGCCACCTCCGATACATCTTAATAAATTAAATTGTAGTTTAATCCAACTCCAAGACTTCAATATGTCTCTAGTCTGAGCATTATCATGTTAAAAATAAAAATCAAAATCAAATGGAAGATTCTACTATTAAAAACTGAAAAATCCATCACAATATTTTGAAAGCTGAAAAATGAATGAGATTAAGCTAAAAACGCTCCTAGAATTAGGATTGAATTCCAGCACCTGAATCCACATCATCAATGTGGAATTTATGTCATGGAGAGAAGTTGACATGGTATGCAGGAGTTTGATCAGGGTTGAAGAGCCCAAAGTGACGCTTCGTCTCACACCCCACTTTGTCGTCTTCGTTGAAAAGAGCGAAGATATAGGTCTCCATTCTCACTCCCATTCTCTTGCGTGCCCCTTCATTCGACAGTACATACTGAATGAGATTATTGTTGTAAGTCCGAGCATTCTCAACTGTGGCTGTCTCGTCACTAGAAGAAGGCCATCAACTTTCAGTAACAATGAGTGCGATGTTGGGATATCCAAAGGCTTCAATTACGTTCAAAATAGAACCCAACATGGCTTCGAATAAGTTGTAATAACAATGAACTACGGTTTGCACCACCTGAGCAGTGGACTTAAATAGTGAATAATCTAGAGAAATGTTTTTGTCATTGAAGTAGATGAAGTATGGATACACATTTGCCATGAAGGGAGCCCCGATATTCGACATAAATTTGAGTAAAGAACTCATGGAATCCTTCAAGTAATCTCTAAAAGAACCTTCAGAAGGCGGGAATATGGGGTTTTAAGGTTTTTTTCTGAAGGATTTTGTTGTAGATATTGGTTAAGGGTTCGTGGAGTATATGAAGGTTTTTTTGTTGGGGTTTTGAGGTTTTTTTTTCTAAAGGATTTTGTAGCAAACGGTGTAGGCATGGAGAGGGCTGAGCGACTGGACTTCTATGGCATTAAAGGCGTGAGGAAGCCACAGGCATTTTTGGTAAGGAAGCCCAGATTGGGAGCATCCCATGTAATGTTTCTCAATGAGTATGACCACTAGTTGCCATCGGATTCCCTACCCTCAGATCCTCAAAGTGATGGAAATGTTGATAAGGGTTTGAATGAAGAACTTGCTAAGTATTATAATCCTAATTCCCATGGTGATGATTACAAGAGAAG
>APFE031539253.1:11917-30658 GCA_000404065.3 Pinus taeda
AGAGGGCTTTCTCCTTTAGATTCAACCTCAGTTGATCTGGATTCAACCTTAGTTGATGATTTTAGGCTAGCTTTCTGACTTCAAGGCAATGTTGACTGTGATTGGAAGGAAGGTAGGATTCTCGAGTAAAGAGGCACAGTAAGGTGTTATAAGCTCTGAACCATTGGGCATGGAGTCACAGATTGAGGCATGCGAGCATTTTCTCGGTCACAAGGGGATACGGAGCGGGATAGTGACGCAGGATTCAATACTCAGGCCGCTGAAAGTATGGAATGAAAATCAGGGATGAAAGGAAAAACATAATCATTTCATCATGCTGACCAAGGGGAGAAGTGGATGAGTGGGATCCCGGTGCAGTTAAGAATTCCAAAGACATGCACTCATATATGATAGAAACAGGGTAAACTAGAGCAGTTAAGAATTCTAGCTCATAACTGTTTCAGCAGAAAACATCGAAAAGTGCAAAAATTGAACTTAAGGTGTATTTAAACAAATCTTAAGCTATTCTTTTTTCCTGCAGCTTAGAAAGGCGGAAAGATGATAAAAACATAAAATAAACAGGGGAGAAGAACACTTATTGGATCATGCAGAGACAAAGGAATTCTGTGATCATTCCTTGGCCAAGAGAAAACAGCAAGTTGTTTCACAATCCATGCTTTCATCAATCTTTGATTATGAAAAATATGACAGTTACAGTGCGAGTCTTTACTCAGAGAAATTGCTGGAAAGGAAACTGACCAACAACTACTACTACCAACCAACCAACCCTTTACAATGTCGCTTCGTGTCGTATTTATAAACAAAATATCAGGAAAACATCATTACAGGTGACCTTGACCGGTGTGCTTAGAACTCTTCAAAAAATATAAAATGATGCTGGAAATAAATGCAAGTAAATCTTTTGGCTGTGCTGGCGGTAACTGAATTAGAACGGGTGACGAGGTGGCCTTTGGGGACCAGATGCGGTGCTGCTGAAGTGAATGTGCTTTGGGACTGCAGTTCGGCTTTGGTGCGAATTGAATGTGCAATTATTATGATTTGAGAGCCTCAAGTATTTCGCTCTCCTCCTGTGGGTCTGCTGGAAGATATTCAAATTTCTCTTGCATTGGGCCGCTGCTCAAGATATTCTCTGATACACTTTGCCGCTACATTGATGATTTCCGCCATCGACTGATACTCTTTGACACGCTTGAAGCCTGCTGATTTGATCTGATATACTTTAAACTCTGTGAATGATCTACTGCTGTATTCAAACCGGATCCTTTGGCACGATTGGGCGATTTTCGTGCTTTTTCGGCGCGTAGTGGGCTCGGCAATCAGAATATTCCCTGAAGATTCCTCAAAACGGCCTATTTCCCGTAGCGATGCGTGAATAGCCTCTGTTTCTTGATCTGGAGCTCCGAAGTGCGACTTTTCTCCTTGCGCGAAGCTTTTTCGGCTTTTCTGGCTGCTGACGTAAGCACTGCGTCGGCTGTACGGTGGATGATGTCATCAGTGGGTCCCTGGTACAGCGTGACGTGGTGAGGTACTGGATGAACTATTGGTGAAGAGGTTCCGATGCGATATCGCGATATCACGTCAGCAGGGAAGAGGGGGATCGTTGGGTTGGGCATTTGGCGCTTGTGACTGCCGATATGCGATATCGCAGCGGTGGAGAGGGAGGGGTGAACAAATTGGACACTCGGCGTTTGTGATCGCCGATTGCCGATTTCGCAATGTCGCATCGGCGGGGAACGGATGGTCATTGTTGTGCATGAATGTGAGATGGCGAATTTGCGATGCGAAAACGACTTTGAAAGGAAAAGGTAAGTAAGTGGGTGTGAAGGGATTTCGAAGTTTCGGAAGGGGTCCGACCACTTCGGGGGAGTTTTATACTTAGGAAGGAGTCCATAGTATGTGGAGGGTGGTTTCGGAGGCTGGGTTCTTGCTTATTTTTTGATAAGCTAAACAATTCCCGGAACTTGCTATGGTTATTTTTCAACCAGGGGAAGGGATATTACATAGGGGAAATTACTTAATATTAGTACAGGGACAGGAAACATAGGGAGCTACATAATAACGTTAATGGTTAGTGTGGAGATGGTAAGAAAGCGCTAAATTTCAGGAGAACTTAGGCTGTATCAGGGGGTAGGACCATACTTCGGGAGAAGATACGGAACAAATTTGAGTAAAACAGATCTTTACTCAACCGGAGTGATGAAGATGATGAGCTTAAGAGGTGTCAAGCAGATCTTGACCTATTTTGGGGATGTTAGTTAGTGATCGGGGGGGAAAGCAGAGAAGGGAAGTTAGTTATACCTCATTTGAGCCTTTTTGCTTACAAATATTTGCTGATTATGTTCTGCATGATATGATGCCTGCAAACTTGGAACTTGTCAGCAATTCAACAGCGTCAGAACTACCTACCCAGCCTACTTACCTAGCATTTTTTCTTCTTTTGCTTGGGGTGCACTTAGACTTGCAAACCCAACATACATTTTTCTTTTGATGCTTTCATATCTACATACTACCCTTATTTGTTCCAGAGCCCAGATTAAACTATTGGACTCTTCTGTTTCTCTACCTATCTAAGAGTCTGCCAAGATTAAACTGTTTGGACAGACTTACAATCTCTATATTCTAAAACATGAAATTTAAACCTAGGGAGACCAAGATTAAACTGTTTGGACCTCCCTTTAACTAATAGTAGCGATACGAGGAAAACTTTACAAAATTAGAGGGCAATTGAATGAATCTTGAAGTAGCCTTCTTCATGTGGAGACTGTTTGAGCAAATATGGAGCATTGCAGCAAAGCAAAGTACAACATGTTTAGCTTGTGAAATGCCAATCATGAAAAATGAATACCTGCTGCAGCAGGAGCTAACAGTGGCTCCACTTGGGGATGGCTTCTCCTTGCGGGAAGTCAAGAATAGCAGGCCAGAATGCCTTGATTTTCACTTTCTTACTGTCTTCTGCAAAATTTATTTCCTTCGTCCGCTTTATTTCTTCTACCTACCTACCCTAACCGGCAAGCGCTTTGCCATTAGGTAAAATCAAATAACCAATGCAGCCATTTAAGCAACTGTAAAACGGGATAATCTTGCTAATTGATCATTTCTGAACACAAAAGAATTGTCCGGGCGCGTGCTTTTACAACTAAAATTGTGGCCTCCATTTCTTGCCGCTGAAGCTTACGGTCTCCACTTAGAAAACATGTTAGCAAAATTTTGTTAAGCCAAAGTTCCATATAATCTGCGATTGGATCAATGAACTTACCCTGTGAGAGAACTTCCTCTGCTTCGTTTGAATCTTCAATAGAATCATGCAGAGTCTGTGAATCAGCAGGTGGCGGCATCTTCTCCTGAGTTGAGGACAGGACACTTCGGCATGACTTGGGACCTTCTGGGTCGAGGGGAGCAACTGCATCTTCGGTAATGAGCCTAGCAGATGATCCTTCTGTCTTTCCCTTGGATCCCAGATCACACAGATTCCTCAGGTCCTCAGGCAACAGTGTTCCCTCCTGAATATAAGCGTGGAAGCTTAGGCATGATTCCGGGTTCTTTGGGCTAGAAGGATCAGTTACATCGTCGGTAATGACCCCAGCCGTTGATCCTTCTGTCTTTCCCTTGGAACCTAGATCATACTCAAACTGTAATTCAGGAGACAACCCTATTTCCCGCTGAACTGGAGGAGGAAGATTTTGGCAAAACTCTTGAGGGTTGCAAAAATCATAAGCCTGAATTTGAGCTCCCAAGAGTTCAATTTCATTCTCATATTTTTGCACAAAAAACTCAAGGAACAATTTATTTCAGCCGCCAGGTATTGTTGACAATACCTTTCTGAAAAATTTGTCATCGAGCTAAAACTCTGATAAACTTTCTCTGCATTTTTCTAAATCTTCTTCTATCGGAAGTTCTTCCCAAGATTCGGTCATTCTCTTATGTTGATCATACATGGGACACTTGGCTGTAACATTTGGTTCGTTCCTCAGTGGAGCCTTTGATTGAAATTGAAGTGGAGTCGCCAGGTGGATGTCTAGACTCTGATGTGCCTGATCTCTATCCACCGCCAAAGATCAGAACTAAACATGAAAAACCTTCAAAAATAGGAGCACTTCCTCCATTAGGGTTTAAAGACGAACCATGTGCTTGAACCCCCAATGGTGCGCGCAGATACAGGTCAACCGAGGCTTTTACAAGTCGGTTTCTTCCTTTGCAGAGCTGCTGATTGATTGCATTGATTTATCTAAGGAGATCCCCAGCGGAGTCGCCATTATGTTATCACTCAGGTTGTCCCTATTCTCCTATTAGGGATACGGCTGAGGTAACCACAAACCGATCTCCTGATGGCAAGTTCTAGCCCACCTGCAATCGGAGAGGGCTCTCTCCTTTAGATTCAACCTCAGTTGATCTGGATTCAACCTTAGTTGATGATATTAGGCTAGCTTTCTGACTTCAAGGGAATGTTGACTGTGATTGGAAGGAAGGTAGGATTCTCAAGTAAAGAGGCACAGTAAGGTGTTATAAGTTACCATTGGGCATGGAGTCACAGATTGAGGCATGCGAGCGTTTTCTTGGTCACAAGGGGATACAGAGCGGGATAGCCACGCAGGATACAATACTTAGGCCGCTGAAAGTATGGAATGAAAATCAGGGATGAAAGGAAAAACATAATCATTTCATCATGCTGACCAAGGGGAGAAGTGGATGAGTGGGATCCCAGAGCAGTTAAGAATTCCAAAGACATGCACTCATATATGATAGAAACAGGGTAAACTAGAGCAGTTAAGAATTCTAGCTCATAACTGTTTCAGCAGAAAACATCGAAAAGTGAAGAAATTGAACTTAAGGTGTATTTAAACAAATATTAAGCTATTCTTTTTTCCTATAGCTTAGAAAGGCGGAAAGAAGATAAAAACATAAAATAAACAGGGGAGAAGAACACTTATTGGATCATGCAAAGACAAAGGAATTCTGTGATCATTCCTTGGCCAAGAGAAAACAGCAAGTTGTTTCACAATCCACGCTTTCAGCAATCTTTGATTATGAAAAATATGACAGTTACAGTGCGAATCTTTACTCAGAGAAATTGCTGGAAAGGAAACTGACCAACAACTACTACTACCAACCAACCAACCCTTTACAATATCGCTTCGGGTGGTATTTATAAACAAAATATCAGAAAAACATCATTACAGGTGACCTTGACCGGCCTGCTTAGAACTCTTCAAAAAATCTAAAATGCTGCTGGAAATAAATGCAAGTAAATCTTTTGGTTGCGCTGGGGGCAGCTGAATCGGAACAGGTGACGAGGTGGCCTTTGGGGACCAGATGCGGTGCTGCTGAAGTGAATGTGCTTTGGGACTGCAGTTTGGCTTTGGTGCGAATTGAATGTGCAATTATTATGATTTGAGAGCCTCAAGTATTTCGCTCTCCTCCTGTGGGTCTGCTGGAAGATATTCAAATTTCTCTTGCTTTGGGCCACTTCTCAAGATATTCTCTGATACACTTTGCCGCTACATTGATGATTTCCGCCATCGACTGATACTATTTGACACGCTTGAAGCCTGCTGATTTGATCTGATATACTTTAAACTCTGTGAATGATCTGCTGTTGTCTTCAAACCGGATCCTTTGGCACGATTGGGCAATTTTCGGGCTTTTTCGGCACGCAGTGGGCTTGGTAATCAGAAGATTCCCTGAAGATTCCTTGAAACGGCCTATTTCCTGTAGCGATGCACGAATAGCGCTTCGCGCTATTCGTGCATCGAAAACTGCCTCTGTTTCTTTATCTCGAGCTCCGAAGTGTGAATTTTCTCCTTGCGCGAAGCTTTTTCGGCTTTTCTGGCTACTGACGTAAGCACTGCATCGGCTGTACAACGGATGACGTCATCATTGGGTCCCTGGTACAGGGCGACGTGGTGAGGTACTCGATGAAGTGTTGGTGAAGAGGTTCCGACGCGATATCGCGATATCGCGTCGGCGGGGAAGAGGGGGATCGTTGGGTTGGGCATTTGGCGCTTGCGACTGCCGATATGCGATATCGCGATATCGCATCGGCGGAGAGGGAGGGGTGAACAAATTGGACACTCGGTGTTTGTGATCACCGATCGCCGATTTCGCAATGTCGCATCGGCGGGGAACAGATGGTCATTGTTTTGCATGAATGTGAGATGGCGAATTTGCGATGCGAAAATGGCTTTGAGAGGAAAAGGTAAGTAAGTGGGTGTGAAGGGCTTTTGAAGTTTCGGAAGGGGTCCGACCTCTTCGGGGGAGTTTTATACTTAGGAAGGAGTCCATAGTATGTGGAGGGTGGTTTCGGAGGTTGGGTTCTTGCTTAGTTTCTGATAAACTAAACAATTCCTGGAACTTGCTATGGTTACTTTTCAACCAGGGGAAGGGATATTACATAGGGGAAATTACTTAATATTAGTACGGGGACAGGAAACATAGGGAGCTACATAATAACGTTAGTGGTTAGTGTGGAGATGGTAAGAAAGCGCTAAATTTCAGGAGAACTTAGGTTGTTGCAGGGGGTAGGAACATACTTCGGGAGACGATACGGAAAAAATTTGAGTAAAGCAGATCTTTACTCAACCGGAGTGATGAAGATGATGAACTTAAGAGGTGTCAGGCAGATCTTAACCTCTTTTGGGGATGTTAGTTAGTGATCGGGGGGGAAAGCAGAGAAGGGAAGTTAGTTATACCTCATTTGAGCCTTTTTGCTTACAAATCTTTGCTGATTACGTTCTGCATGATATGATGCCTGCAAACTTGGAACTTGTCAGCAATTCAACAGCGTCAGAACTACCTACCCAGCCTACTTGCCTAGCATTTTTTCTTCTTTTGCTTGGGGTGCACTTAGACTTGAAAACCCAACATACACTTTTCTTTTGATGCTTTCCTATCTATATACTACCCTTATTTCTTCCAGAGCCCAGATTAAATTGTTGGACTCTTCTGTTTCTCTACCTATCTAAGAGTCTGCCAAGATTAAACTGTTTGGACAAACTTACAATTTCTATATTCTAAAACATGAAATTTAAACCTAGGGAGACCAAGATTAAGATGTTTGGACCTCCCTTTCACTAACAGTAGCGATACCAGGAAAACTTTACAAAATTAGAGGGCAATTGAATGAATCTTGAAGTAGCCTTCTTCATGTGGAGACTGTTTGAGCAAATATGGAGCATTGCAGTAAAGCAAAGTACAACATATTTGGCTTGTGAAATGCCAATCACAAAAAATGAATACCTGTTGTAGCAGGAGCTAACAGTAGTAATAGCAAGGGTACATTCGAGATGGGGAAGGATGATTTGGGTAAAAGTAATAAGTCAGCTATTGACAAAATGGCAGGTGGAGATGATGATTCGGTGCCCGAGAGGGATGAAATGAAGAGGGTTAAGAGGGATGTTGTAGACCATAATGGAAAGCATTCTAGGAGGAGCCCAGATAATGATAGGAATCATGATAGGAGGTATGATAGAGGGGTTCCAAGTCTCAAGAGTATGAGTGGAGTAAGAGGCCTCAGAAGTCTTCCAGGTAGAAAAGTCAGAGGGATGGGTTTCACTATGAGAGGGATTCCAAGGAGTTGTTCGAATGGGGACAAGGCTGAGAAGGAAAGGGGCACGTTTTATGAAACATTCAAGTGGACACAACACTGTGATGATTTAGATCGCTTGAAGTAGTTTCGTGATGGTGGGATGGACATGAAGGATTCTTATGAGAGGAATGGTAGTCACGATAGATTGGACCGTGATCATGAAAGGGGTCGAGATAGGAATAGGTATCGATATGTACATGCCAATGTGAAAAGTGGCGAAGGCAGCTAAGGACTCATTCATGTTCACAAAATTTTGGTTGGGGTATTGGGTGTAGCTGGGTCTTCGGGGGACAGGCGTAATTATGATGGGCACAAAGTGCCAGAGAGAAGATCCTTAGATTCCCTTAATATAAGTCAACTAAAATAGGAATGGACTTCGAGCATAGTAGAATGACAGATGAAGGTAGGATGACATAAGCGTGGACTATGGATAGTCCTCATGCAGGACAATAAAAATTAGCTAGCGAAGGTTAGAATGGGGGACAAGTCAAAACACCGGTTCATGGAAGAACCTCTCATAACAGGAGTTCTAATATGAAGTATTTGGATAAATCAGTGCTATGGAAAGATGATTTGCCTTCCCAAGAGGGTCGGTTAAAAATGTTGATGCTTAAGGTACGTGGAGTTACTCATACTATTCATGAAAGTTCCACTGGAAATCCAAGAGGACCCAAACATAAGGGTTTGGAAACCTCATCTACATCTAGGAAGCCCCCACAAGCAATTGAAGGTGGGAGACAACGTCAAAGACTTATTCGTCAGGTATAATTTGGGGATATGATGTAGAAATAAACTTATATCATCTTTTAATTATTCTTTTATCGTTTAGTAACCATCTCAACTACCATCAAATCACCCGAGATTTATGCCATTTGTTCAATCCTATTACACAAAACTATGGTTAATTTAGGGTATTTTCTCTTTCGTGTCACTGGTACATGCATAGGTGCCTTGGTAATATAAAAAGCCCTACTAAAATTAACTCTGCTGGTGAATTTACCTTAACAATCTTTCATGCATATACCAATATCTGAAGTATCATATATTGGTATTTGCCTTTGTGCAGTGAGAGTAGTGAGGTGCTTTGCAATCTAGTATGACAAAGATGTTTTCATGTACATAGGTATGCGACAACATCCAAAAAAATATTAAATCAGTGTTAATTGATCTTAAATCCAAATTTATCAAGCACTGAGAGGGATTAATTTTCATTAGCTGTAGTTTTTTTAATCATTAATTTCCATGTCATGAATTAAGCTCTTTAGATTAAATCATGAAAGAAATGTACACATCAAGAAATTTGACCCTCTCCATGATAGATATAAGTTTAATATGGATTTGTTCTGGTTATACTTTCATCAGTTGAAGGCAACATATTTACTTTACCATTTTATTTTGTAATTCCTATATATTTCATTGTGTTGTCATCAACATTTTTTCCATTTTTATTTAACATGTGCATGTAAGGATTTGCCATGTTTAGTCATCTAATGGGACTGAGTTACCTAATTGGGCATATTTCTCTAATATTAAGGTGTTGACACCCATGCTAGAATATGTTTCATACCATTAAATTTAATGAAGGTAGTGGTTTACGTTTTAAAGTTGTCTAAATACATGTTAGTGGTCTAGATATATCGATGGTTATATGGAATATTTCATATTAGGTATGTCATATTACTGCAATGAAGGACATGAGTTAACTCCATATCCAATTTGCAAGAAAATTTAGATAATGAATATGACTTCACTGTAAGCATGGAAATGCAAGAATCTCCTAAAAAGGAACTTCAGTTTTATACAAATGCATCTATTGCAAAGATGGATACACATCATGCCAAGGAAATTACTTCTGGGAAGTAGGCACAAATGATAATAATTTTGTAGCTGGAAAACCTATTCTCAAAAGAAAAAGGATACCTAAGAAATTCATATTGGATGGTGAACATGATGAGGATGATGATGCTGAGGAAGCATCACAGCGTAAAATCTCAAGGAACACCAAGAAATGTGTTCCAGTTGGTGAGTACGAGGAAGATGAGGAGGGAAATGAAACATCTCAGGGACGTAGTTTAAGGATGCCTAAGAAGAGGATGGTGGATGTTGAATATGATGAAGATGATGAGGAAGATGAAATGCAGCACAACATAAAAGAAGATTGAAAATGTCAAAATATGAAAGGCATTTAGAATATTTATATCAAGAAGATGATGAAGAAGTGATGAAAGGTGAAATTTTCCTAAGGTAATATCCCTTTCATTTCTAAATTATTGATCATGGACCTGTGGGTTATGGGCCCACGTTTCTATAGGAAGTGTTAATTGGTGCTTTTTCCTTAAAAACCAAGACAATCCAAATTATTAGAAAACACTGGAAACCTACAATCAAATGCCGATTCCACTTGACGCATAAAGACATGACTTCAAAAGAATTAAATATGTGTCCATAAACTTCTCGAGTCCGTCTCTTCAACCGAGCTTTATCAGCTTCAATATCTACCATCCATCTTACTCTCTGATCCAACGGATCACATTTCATCATAATATCACAAAATCGCCTCATCACATATCACACTTTACCACCATCCATGAGCACTTGGCTTGTGCGAAATGAGATTTGGGATTAAATTTTGACCGTCGATCTAGTTCTTGATCTGACGGTCAATATATTTCCCCGATCAACTAACTTTCTTGATGATCCTACATCGTAGATCAAACTCTATTTGATCTAATGGTCCACAATGATATCGGGTGGATCACTTATGTGACGTTTAACTCCTTCACAGAGCCGATGAGGTTTATAAGTCCTCAATTTATAAAATCTCAGGTCTGAATTTTTCCACATGCTTATTTCCTTTGGACAAAAATGATGGGAATATTAAACAATGATTTAATCAATATCAGGTCTAGTTTTTTACTTAATCAACGTGCATCCTCTGACCCGATATCTGTCGATTTCACCTGTCTGTAGATCTGACAATCCAGATCAGTTCTCGTCTCCACTTCGCCTTCCGCCATTGATCATCAATGGTTACTGTCGATCTATAAGATCCGACGGCTCGTGTGCATTACTCTGTCGATTCCTTCTTTAACTTGATCTCGTTTTCTATTGATGGAATCTGCGTTAAAACATAGTTCCTCTGCCATACTCTATTTTCACACAAGACACCCATATAACAATAATTCGATTAACATTTGATCGCCATCGATCCTTTTAGTTATCGATGGTCGATCAACACTCCAACAAAATAGAATAACACAACAACGTACATATACACAACATAACTTGAAAAGGCATAAATACACAGATACACAGAATTCACACACACACACGTAGATTTATATTATATAGAACTCGATTACATTCTAAGGCATTTAAGGCTTAGTCACACCTTCCCCTCCCAACTACATTAAATCCACACCTTGTTTACACCAATCTCTATCTATCACTCTATCTCCCTCACCTCCTTACACAGACTCTCTTATATAGGAGATTACAAAAGGGAGGGATTGTTTACTGTCCATGAATTTCTCCCACAATCACTTGACAAACCCCTAATCTCTCTATACACATACATGCAAGATTAAATTAAAGTAACTAAGTATTCCAAAGACTTTATCCATTCCATCATTTTAGCCCTGTTTTAACAGAATTTCCCCCCTGGTTTGCATGTTTGTCCATGTCTCCTCCTTCTCAGCTTTGGATTCCTCTTTTAATGAAGAGTGTTCGAATGCTCCTACATCAGACTCCCAAGGCACAAAATTATATAACCTCCTGGTCATATGCTTCTCCTTAATCCCATAGAGATTCTACCCACTTTCTTAGTGGAACTGCCTTCATGATCTTCTGTGAGCTGCAACCAAACCTCTGTAGTAATATTATTCTCTGCTACATTATACCTCACCAAGCTTTCTCCTTTGAGCTTAGTCTTTTGGAATCCTTTTGGTTCCTCCTCTGGAACCAATTGAGCACTCCTTGGTCTAGGTTGTTGCAAATCTTCTCACCTTCTGGTTCTCCTATCTGTATGATAGTAAAGACTATAAACTTGCCAAGCTTTAACACAACTATACCTCCTTCTCTTTCTGCTTACACTCCTTCTTCTACATGAAATCTCTTTTACGCAGGAAACCCTTCCCTGCTCTGATGCAACTTGATGAAAGGTGAAATTTCCCTAAGGTAATATCCCTTTCATTTCTAAATTATTGATCATGGACCTATGGGTTATGGGCCCACGTTTTTATCGAAAGCATTAATTGGTGCTTTTTCCTTGAAAACAAGGACAATGAAAATTATCGGAATACATTGGAAACCCGCAATTGAATGCCGATTCCACTTGACACATAAATACCATACTTCAAAAGAATTAAATTTATATCCATAAACTTCCAAGGTCGGTCTCCTCACCCGAGCTCTATCGAATTCAATCTCTACTATCCATCTTACTCTCTGATCCAATGGCTCATGTTTCATCGCAATATCATAAAATTGCCTCATCACATATCACAGCTTACCACCATCAACCAACACTTGGCTTCTGCGAAATGAGATTTGTGATTAAATCTCAACCATCGATCTAGTTCTTGATCCAATGGTTAATATCTTTCCCTGATCAACCTACTTGCTCGGTGATCCTATGTCGCAGTGTAACAACATAAAGTAAAACTAAAATTAAGGTCTTAATGGAAAACAAATTCATACAATTGAAATTACCTATATTACCTGTACTTGCCGGCTGTGAAGTGATCACAAGATTTTGGGGACGACTCTCCTCCCAACCGTAGGCTCAATTGTGCAGGATTCTACTACAACTGGCCACCCCCGAGCCCTCAATCAATGACTACTATCAATGGTCCTAAGCCTTAGTATACCATTCTCCCTAGAGAATGAAAGATAGAATCTCAGAATGATGGAATGCCTCCCATCCTCCTCACCATCTATTAAATAGAACAAAACGTTGGAAGGGAAACCACATGCACACACTCCATGTGTCTGCATGCCACTTTTTTCTTGTTTTATTTCTTTACTTTTCTTTTGAATTTTTTAGCTTTCTTGTTTTATTTCCTTCTTTTTGATAATTTCCTTCTTTTATTTCTATTTATTCTTATTTAGAGCTTTAATATGGTTTATTACTATTTTTATTTTTATTTTTACTTATTTATTTTTGGTATAATTTTTAATATCATTTATTATTATTATTTTAATTATTTAATATCAAGTATATATATTTATTATTTTATTATATTCATTATTTTTATTATTAATTATTATTTTTGTATTATTTTTTATGGTTATTATTATTTATTATTTATTATTAAGGGAGGGATATTACATACTCTCCCACTTTAAGGAACTTCGTCCCGAAGTTAAGTTTTTATTAGTTTTTATTATTATTTTTATTATTATTTCTTCATGTTGCCAACACCCTCTGCTGAACTGGTATAACTAGCAGGCATCAAAAGTCCCCAACACCCCGGGAAATCTCAAGGAATCTCTATCCTTTTTCCACTTTCGGCACCAGGAACAAGCCTAACCGAGTCTGTATCCTAGTCCAAGGTTGGCCCCAAGGCTCGCGCCTGACTCAGACCTCATCTACCCCAAGGCAGGCATCCGGTCCGGTACTCAATGACCCCGGGCATCTCGCAAGGCTAGCCCACTTCCCCCACAAATACTAAGGCGCACAGCCCCAGGCATCAAAGTCGTTACATCCCTTCCAGAATTCGGCATCCCAATCCAATACTAGGCACCTAGCCTACATCATCAGGCACTTGGCCTCCTCAAGATGGTCCCATAGCTCTTCTAGAGCTATCCATCAAGAGATATACACAAGACAAACGAACCACTGGCATATGTAGTGTTGATTGAGTTTGTCCCCAGCCCATATGATGTTACATATTCTCCCTCGTGCATATGGGCTCGCACGAGATCATAAAATAAACCGGACCTCTCGGCCCAATGTAGAGTCTTGTCAATCATTATACCTCAACATGCAACCAATGCATTAGCTATACCATCATAGTATCATAGAAATTAATCCATATACCAAATTTTGCATATCATCATGAGAACATTCGTCATAGTTAATCGCAACATTATGAATAATACATGCTATCATCATAAGTTATCACATCAATTACTTATAATCATGTAGTAAATGAATATGTCGATATACATTGACATAACATCCTAATCATAAGGATACATTAAATGTATCATTAAAAATGATTTAGATTCTCCATAAAAGTATCTGTCTTAGCTAAGGAGCATTATTCAACACATATTTTAATAAAGTAAATAAGGAAAGTTTTGAAAAATAACAGCTGCATCTTCCCAGGTGGTTGACCCTGGGCTATATTGGTCCCATTGGACCTTGACTTGCTCAAACTCATGGTTCCTGAGTCGACGAACCTGACGGTCCAGTATACAAAATGGTTAGCGGGGATAGCTCAGTTGGGAGAGCGTCAGACTGAAGATCTGAAGGTCGCGTGTTCGATCCATGCTCACCGCATCATAGGTCATAATTTCTTCTATTCCTCCCAATAATCAAGTAGGGTTGACCCTTACGACCTCTTGGAGGTGGTTGAGAAGTGGCGCTAGCAATCCGAGAAATAGTGCTTTGTCTTCCTTGGAATCTATATGGCTGCCCCCCTGGTTTATTCAGCCTCATTGCGGAATGCTCCTTTCCTGAATTTCCATCAACTACCATTTGTTTCTTCATATTGATTTTCCTCAAGACTTGTTTGGCCAAACTGATGGTTGTTGCCATAGTGGTGGGTTTCCACATGGTGACTTCTGCTCAGACTAAGGGGTTGAGTCCATGTAAGAATCTTTCAGCTTGACGTCTATCATCAGCCATATAGTCCACGTGATGGACGAACGAATAAAATTCAGCTTCATAGTCCTCGATAGATCTACCATTTTTTCGTACTTCATTGAAAGCTCCTATTTGTTGGTGTTTATACTCCTCTGATAGGTACCTCGTTCAGAAGGATTCCTCAAACATTTCCCAAGTAACTTGTACTGGCGTAACTTGCATCTCCGTTTCTTCATTTACCCACCATAATAAGGCATCTCCTTTTAGTAGACTCATTGCTATATGGGCTTTTTCCGTAGAAGTGTATGCCTTAAAACTAAGTGCTCTTTTGACAGCCATTACCCATGCTTCTGCTTTTGAACCCCCTTCTAGACCCGTAAACTTTGGTAATTTGAATTTTTGGACTTCTTTCATAATATCAAGTGTTACTTGTCCATCTTTGATATTGAGTTGAAAATTTAGGTCTTGTCTCTGTTTTTGTTCCACTTCCTTTTGCACATTTCCTTGATCTCGTCCTTGGCTTGAGACCCAATCCTTAAAGATATTGGTCATTTCTCCCAGGAAATGTAATATAGCTTGCTCACCTAGGGTTCCTATCTTTGAAGTGGTGGGAGGTGGTGCTTCTACTCCAAGGTTGTTTTGGTTTTGTCTTCAACGTTTAGGAGCCATGATCTACCCTGTAATTGCAGTGGATTTATCCATTACTTTTATGCGAAAAGCTATAACAAATTTAGTTACTCAAGTGAAGTATAATACTTATAGCATAATTTATGACAAATTTCGAAGTATATATAAAAACAAGTTTAGTACGAAAGATTCTATCAATCACGGAGATGTGGTTCAATATCCACCAAAAGTCGAAGAAGTGCTTCGAGTCTCGTGACTAAAGAATATTTTTCCTATTACAAGATTACAATCAATAGTCTTCATCACTGGACAACATAATTACCTAGTGGAGCTTTCTGGATAAACCCACGTAAACCTTTTTATGAAGAAAAGCTAGTACTATTTATTATATGCTTTGAACAAAGTCGTATGACCAATCAAAATAAAACTAAGGTGACATTTTCCTTTTAATCACATTCAGTTACTATTTTCATGTCATGTGTTAAAACGAAAGAAGTACGGTTAATTTTGTTATGACATTATAAATGTTGTATTGATGTTTAGTTCAGTAAATTAATATGATATATGGTGAAGTAATATTAATATATATGTCATAAAGTTTATGAATCAAGCATAAAAATATTCCACACCATAAAGAAAAGACACTGCCACCCGACCCAGAACTGGATCGGATGACGGGGAAGGCTATTCCTCCCCAACACAAAAAAAAATAATCATTTTATTAATTATATGGTCTGCCTGCAAGTGCACCCGCAAAGGAAACACCATTTCAAATCCTTTAAGTTACAATACAATTAGGCATAAAATTGCCTGCCTAAGATAGAAAATTGTAAACTTTTCGAGAAATCTTCTCATCCTGATCAAATCACACCTGCATTCTTGCAATATACACTAACAAATTTCCTCTCGAATGATGCTAGTTTTCTAAAATATGAAGAATGGCAGGACAATCTATGGACTGTACACATTATAGTCTGGTGTCAGCAAGGAGATAGTCTCCTCAGTTCTCGTTTGTGAGGTTCATCAATTTAATCTGTTGTCAAAAATATCAAAACATGGATTCTTGCAGTGGATTAATGATAGCAAGCTTCATGAAACACTTGTAGATTCTAGGCCTCTGCCAAACAGAAATCTATGTAACACTCTATTTCAAACGTAGCTATATTCAAAAGAAACAATGAGACTTCACAAATGAATTATGTTACATGAAATTAAAAGCAGCTCTAGCAAATATCTTATTGCAAGGAACAAAAATGTATATTAAACCCAAGCAAAATTATGACGTGAAAATCCTAATACCATGATTGATATAATTTTGTAGATAATTAAGAAAAACTAAATAATATCTACTGTTCACTGTTACCCTCAGAATGCAACTTCACAATACAGTGTGAGACGTATTGCTGTGGAAGGACGATTTCAATTTAATGGAAGGATGGAGACCAGAGGAATTTCATAACTGAAAAATGCAGAGAGAACAATCATTTCTGGATAAAAATTTCATGTACAAAAATAATACCACATGCATGCATACAGTGAGAGAAGAATTCCATTTCATCGAATGCAATTAAGAGGATTTCACTTTCAGTTGAAAAACAATCACAATCCCAACATTGCAGTAACAACTCTCCACTTGTATTTTCAATATCTCTATATTCCAAAACAATCCAGTGTTCACAGTTGTATCACCGCAAAATTTTCCTGATATATTCATCAAATTAGTTTTGAAGAAAAACATGGCAGAATTCAATTCTTTGACATCAAAACATTCACGGAAGCTATTTTAAAATTAAATGGTAGATAATTGTCAGTGGTCACCATAAGAATTGCTCCAAATTTTTGAAAAAAATACTCTAACCATTTAGAATTTGGACAAATTTAATGTGACTGAAAATTTTCAACGAAATCTCATCACCATAAATCCACTTGAATCATTGATGTCAATTTTAGAATTCATGCACCAAATTCATGTCAAGAAAAAGTATTCTATGAATTGCATCACCATTTATTCCATCTTGTTAAACAAAACATTAATTGAGTTAAGATGATAATAATCATACCGATGAATGTTCCAATTAATGAGCCAATTTTTTTAGTCATCAAAATTATTCTAAATCAAATGTACTGAGAACATCTCATGATAATCCCAAATGAAACATATTTGTTGCTGAAAACCATGAAAGCAATTTTTTTTCTATTTGCGAATGATTATTATGCACTTTAAATTTTATCCCACTGCCAAGCACGATATACTTCCAAGAACAGTTTGTAGAAAACTATTTATCCACGTATCTTTGTGTAAAACTTCAACATCATTCATCAAAGTATTCGAGATTAACATGAATCATTTATGATATGGTAGAATATTAAATAAACTGCAAATACATGGTCGTTGAATGAATCGTGCAACTTATAACAAAAAAGAAAACCCAATTACAGAAAATGTCATTATGTTTTATTTCAGGGTTTGATGTATTGTTTGAAACTATAATTTAAGCCAATATTGTTCAGACCATGAAAATTAAAAAAAAAGGTCAGTTTGAGGATATTGTTCCTGTGCAAACTGTTGTATCACTATTTCTATCATTGATTTTCTTAGGGGAATTTATTACCAGAGGGGTTATTATTTTGTCATTGTTTTGCTTATGCAACTGGAATAAACAAAGTGAGAAAACCCTAAAATTTTAAGGCATCGTTTGGTCAAAATTGCTACCTATGATTCAATAAAATAAGAAAAACATGAAGCATGAAATCAAGCTTAGTTCTTAGTCATGACCTGTGACTTTCTCACCCGTAATTTGACCACACACATACGAGGGATTGAAATGGTTCCAATAACGCTTGCTGGATCAGAAAATATTTTCAGGCTCTGGTCGGTAACGAATTAATTTTCTTGGGGACTCTGCAAATTGAACTTGGAATTTTTTTTTTTTTTTTTTGAAAGGAACTGGTTGGTTTGGGAACTAAAATCAAGTGACAATGATTCGGTCCTCCTGCACATGCTCCGTGTGAACGTGGCTCGATGGAGGCTTTGACGTTGCTCTGGTGGAAAGTGCTGCGAGTTGACCTAAGGGGAGCGACTTCAACCTGGAAGTGCCGTGGTTAACTCATGGATGGGCAGCAAGATGGTAATGCAGCGTGGGGAGTCTCGATGGGATTTTGGTGTATCTCTGGTGCTCGAGCAAACAAGTGGGCTCATGGTTAGTGGAGTGCAGGTGATCGTGGCACGGATTAAGTTCGGAATGACGTGGAGGACGTGCTACTGGAGCAGGGTCAATCTGGAGACAAATATAGTTTTAGAATCAGCGAGGAGATGGAGAACGTCCAGATCCGGTTCTGATAGTTGATTCAGGTAATTAAGAGGATCACTACAAGGTCAACCATCAACTTAACTTTGTGAGTAAGCTATCTGATTATAAAAATCTACAGACTAGATAAACTCAATATAATAGAAATAGAATAAACTCTAGGCAAAAAGAAATGCAAAGCTACTGTGAATGCTGGAGATCTAAAGCTGAAGGTTACATGCAATGATTCAACATTTGCTCATGGCGCAACCTCACTATGGGGTTTAAAAAACCACGCTTCTTCATGATAGACTATGATCTGCCCAAGCAGGCATCAATGAGTATGAACACACAGATGAAATCTCTGAAGTTGATTGCAGAGAGGCATGTGTGGAAGTGCATAACTGAAAGCCAATATTCAGTGATATATATAT
>APFE031539253.1:30918-79057 GCA_000404065.3 Pinus taeda
TTTAATCTATGCTAAAATCACAGAAAAACAAATTTAATTCCAAATCCAAAGTTAATACAGGAAGACACATAATCACCAAAAATATAACTATGGGGTAAGTATGCATTGAATAAAGAAAATTTACGGCATAGTGAGGGTTTAAAAAAATTTATGCCGCCTCCTCGAAGTAATCAACATGTAACTTTAAAACAAGTCAAGTTAAAATTTCCAACAAAGTAAAATTCCGGATGCCCATAGGCCCTAAGGATTAAACTACCTCTGATACCATTTGTAACAACACAAAGTAAAACTAAAATTAAAGTCTTAATGGAAAACAAATTCATACAATTATATTACTTGTACTTGCCGACTGCGAAGTGATCACAAGATTTTGGGGACGACTCTCCTCCCAACCGTAGGCTCAATTGTGCAGGATTCTGCTACAACTGGCCACCCCCGAGCCCTCAATCAATGACCACTCCCAGTGCTCCTAAGCCTTAGTATACCATTCTCCCCAGAGAATGAAAGATAGAATCTCGGAATGATGGAATGCCTCCCATCCTCCTCACCATCTATTAAATAGAACAAAACATTGGAAGGGAAACCACATGCACACACTCCATGTGTCTGCATGCCACTTTTTTTCTTGTTTTATTTCTTTACTTTTCTTTTGATTTTTTTAGCTTTCTTGTTTTATTTCCTTCTTTTTGATAATTTCCTTCTTTTATTTCTATTTATTCTATTTAGAGCTTTAATATGGTTATTACTACTTTTATTTTTATTACTATTCTTTTTTTGTATATTCTTTTAATTATAATTTTATGTATTTAGTTAATTTTTAATTATTTATTATCAAAAGTGATTTATTTATTATTATATTATTAATATCATTAATTTTTATTATAATTATTATTTTTGTTTATTTTTATTAGTTATTATTATTTATTATTTATTATTAAGGGAGGGATATTACACGTAGATCAAACTCCATTTGATCCAACGATCCAAAATGATATTGGGTGGATCACTTACACGACATTTAACACCTTCATGGAGCCGATGAGGTTTATAAGTCCTCAATTTATAAAAGTTCAGGTACGGCTTTTTCCACGTGCCTACTTCCTTTAGATGGAATTGATGGGAATATTAAACTGTGATTTAATCGATATTGGTTCCGGTTTTTTACTTAACCGACATGCATCTTCTGACATGATATCCATTGATTTCACCTATTTGTAGATCTGACGATCCAAATCAGTTCTTGTCTTTGTTTCGCCTTCCACCATTGACTATCAATGCTAGCCGTCGATCTATAAGATTTGATGGCTCCTGTGCATTACTCCGTTGATTCCTTCTTTGACTTGATCTCGTTCGCTATTGATGGAATCTGCGTTACAACACAGTTGTTATGCCATACTATGTTTTCACACATGAAACCCATATAACAATAATTTGATTAACATTTTATCACCATTGATCCCTCTAGTGATCGATGGTCGATCAACACTCCAACAACACAGAATAACTCAACAACGTATATATGCACAATGTAACTTGAAAAGGCATAAATACACAGATACACAGAACTCACACATACATGAAAATTTATATTATATAGAACTTTATTACATTCTAAGGCATTTCAACCTTAGTCACACCTTCCCCTCTTGACAACATTGAATCCACACCTTTTTTACACAAATCTCTATCTATCACTCTATCTCCGTCACCTCCTTACATAGTCTCTCTTATATTAGAGATTACAAAGGGATGGATCATTTACGGTCCATGAATTTCTCCCACAATCGCTCAACAAAACCCCTAATCTCTTTATACGCATACATGGCAGATTAAATTATAGTAACTAAGTCTTCTAGAGAATTTATCCATTCCATCATTTTAGCCCTATTTTAATATAATTTTCCCCATGGTTTGCACGTTTGTCCACATCTCCTCCTTCTTAGCTTTGGATTCCTCTTTTAATGAAGAGTGTTCAGATGCTCCTGCATCAAGAAGAAGCTACATCAGCTGATGAAGATGCATAAATTGTGGATGCTGAACTTGAATGAAAGAAGAAGAGAAGTAGATGAAAACAAGAAATTGGAAATTCAAATTTTGATGATAAGAAGGAATCTCTAGTTACAACACACCAAATGGCTATGAAGTCATGCAAAGATGTTGATTCAGGAGTAGGAGCAAATTTGATCGAATTTCTAGAAGGATTGCATCAAACTAGTGAGAGAATTATGTCCTTTTCCATGAAACTAGTCTTAGCATGTTTATTGGCATATTTAATTTTGCGTTTCAAAAACTTGTATTAAATAAAATCAAATTTTAGTGGGCTACTAATTGTTTCAGTATTTTTTGAACATCATAAGGAAAATATAATAAGCCATTAAAGAGACAATTTATGGTTAGTTCCCAATTTCTAAAATGTTCACTTGAATTTGTTTAGTTTGTTCCCCAAAAAAATTTTGAGCAAATTTTGGTTATGAGTTTGATTTTTAGACCTGGTGTATTTTCTTACATTAAGATGATTGCACATTGTTTTCTAGCTTTTGATAACGTAATTTGGATCTCCTTCACCCTTTTTATGTAAACTGTCAATCTTCACATTCTTCTTTCCCTTTGTGAAATTTTGTTCTTCTTGTTAGGTTGCTTCACGTCTCTTGTAAACTCTCCTAAAATGATGGATATTTTCTTCTCATGGCCAGAAAACTGGTATTGTTTCATATGATTTTTTCATTACTTTGTATGTCAAACGTATCCATGTTATCTGATAGAGAAAATGGACACACATCCGCTACTCATTATTTTTACTAACAAGGGAAGTTCTTTCACCAAAGAAATGCACATCATGGGGAACCCACTCGGCACTTTCTGACGTCAAGAATGGTACCGAGTGTACACTAGTTGGTTGTAGTTTTGGTAACCTAACTCGGAAGGAACATCAAGGGAGGTTGACAATATTGACAAATACATCTTGGTGGGTCTTGACTCCGCAATCTCACATTTGTAATTTGTAGCATTGAATGGCTTGAACTAGCAAATTTGTAAATGTCTAATAGGTGCTATTTTATGTATTTATGATGCTGCATGCAGTTTGTATCTATATGTTGTCACTTTGATGTCCACTATTTTGTGATCTATTATGATATATATTAAAATGTTCTAGATGAAATTGGTATGTGCATATTTACACATATATGCCCTATTTTGTTAATTATTCTAATTAATGCTAAAGTGTGATTTTTTTCTCTGGTAAGGGGAATTATAATGTAAATTTTATCATTGAAACTGAGTGAGATGAAAGTGTGGTGCAAATTTTTTTTATTGTTATCTCATTATTAATAATGAGGATGGGTTCAAAAGAATTTGCAAAGGCATCTCTTGCTTTTCTCCTAACATGTACTTTCTTAATTGACAAAATAGAAACAAAAGTTATCAAAGGTGGAACAACAATTGAAGAAAGTAGAGGCAGCTCAGGGACACAAGATGCAAGTAGAGAAGGCTACAAGTGAGATTCAGGTATGCATGGCTAGGTGGGACTACAATCGTGGGAGTTTCTGGTGGGCGTATTTCTCATAGAAATTTTATATAAAAAATTTAATGTAACTAAGTGCAAGTAGAGAAGGTTGCCAATGCGATTCAGGTATGCATGGCTATGTGTGGGTGGGTGGGGTTACAATCGTTGGAGTTTCTAGTGGGCGTATTTCTCAAAGAAAATTTATATAAAAAAATTAATGTAACTAAGTGCTTATGTGGTTTTATATTATAGGTTGACGGCATCAATAAGGCTTTCGGTCATGACTCATTAAGGAAGAAGCAGGAAGATAAGCTATGAAAGAAAAGTTATGAGATGGCACATGTGATTTGATGTCCTGTGGCTTTGTGTAGGATAGTTGTTTCTTTCTCCTGAATCTTTTAGTTCTAGTATTAAGACTTGTTTATGAACAAGAGAAGGTTGCTAGTGTTATGATGATTGCAACAAATAGTGTGATATGGGTAATGGCGCCTTCTCGCATAGTTTTTTTATTTTCTGAAAATACAAGGCTTCTGAGTATATTTAATTCTGGCCCATGCAGGTTTGATTTTAATTTTTAATTCATTTGTACCACAAGTATTTCTAGTCTCCCATCAATATTGAATTGTTATTAGTAATTGTGATTAATCAATTCTCTTTTCATATTCTTCGAAGTAGCATGGCATCGCTTTCACTTTGTTTCAAGTTACTTCCACAGTCGTTGATTTCTATTCTGCTTCATGTACCTTTTCCTTCAGAGAATCACACATTGCATCTCTATCATTTTCCAACTTGGTAATTTGAAATTTCTGACCTAGGTTGTGCTTGTAGTCATACTGTTGTAGTCTACTCACTTGATAAAGTGACAACCTTTCTTTGTAAAGCTTTTGAGCTTTCAATTGACCTTGCAACTCACTACTCAACTGCTTCACACTTGAGTTTTCTTATTCTAATAAGGATTTCAAGGTGGAAATTTCTTGCTCTAAGACAACAAGGATCCCATGGCTTCTTCATATGCAATATTGAATTTTTCTTTCAACTGGTTTGGCTTCCTCTTTCTTGGAAAAAAATCACTTTCCTAGTAGATACCAAATCTTTAAGTTTCGTTTCATTAATTTCTTGATACAATTTGACCATCTTCTCCTTTTTATCCTCTCTCTACACAATAGTTGATGCAAGTCTCTTGATGGATGGCTCTTTCAGATGTTGTCCCTTTTGAGCACTTTCAAGCTCCTGCTGAAACTCTTTGATTTGAGCCTCTACATGTAAGAGTGAATTTCTCATTTGCCTAGTCTTCGAAGAAAGCTCTGTAGACTCATTTTCTCTTCCTTTAAGAGAAAATATTAGGCTCTCAAGATTCTTTACTTTTTCCTATTCTTCGAACTCTTCCTCCATCTTATTTTGTCTCTTAAGTTTCTTCTGCATGTTCTCTTGCTCCATAAGTTATAGACTGATATTATGTGTCCATGATAGTAGTTAGAAGTGCAATCCTAAAATATGTCTGTGCAACAACTTCTAAAAATTCACCTTGTCTGATCATGAAATCATCAATCATGCAAACAAGATGTTGATAGAAAAGAGACTAGCTTCATCACTTATTCCTTGAATTAGTTGCATAATATTCTTTCTCAACATATCTTTTTCTTAGGAATATTTCAACTCTCGACCTTCATATGTTTTCTTTTCATGATCTTTTAGACTAGGATCTTGATCCTTTGCAAACTTTGGATCCCATATGGACTCACCAACATAAGCTTCCACATATCTATCTAGGGAAAATGAGTTGTAACTGTTATTAGTAGACCACCATTCATATGTTTCTTCTGACTCATCCAAATCTAGTTCTATCGAACCCTTATCTAAGCGAGCTTGTTCTTCCTGAGCCTTTTGTGCCTGTATCATATTTCTTTTTTGCTCTAAATTCTCACAAAGAGAAACATAGTAACTTCATCATCGGTTTCTTTAAGAGGTGATCTCATTGACTCTTCCCCAACTCATCTTTGATACCATGTTAATTTTCCATAGGGTTGTATTGTTCTCTTCTTTTGGCAATTGAATTATATATTTTACACAAAATCCACCACACATCATAATAACATTACATCTTTTATAGTTGCATTGTCTAAAAATTTAAATACTTGCAATATATTACAACAAATTTTTGTAAAGAATTCAAAAAAAGGGATACAAGATTTGTAAAAGCATTGAAATTATAAATGCATACAGAAATCCTTCTGATATTCACCTTCAACTTTAACCTTTCCAATTACTTCCATTTTTCCGATTCCATTAGCATTTCTAGGACATGACTTGAAGGATATAGTGTTACGCCTTTTATGTAGGCATCGTAAACACTCATGCTTTTAGTATTGAGTAATAAATTTCTTGAGATTTCATGACACATCACTCACAACTCTCTTCATTAGGTTAGTTTTCGTGGACATATCACTTGGAATTCCGTTCATTTGGTTAGATTGGTTTGCAAGCTTTAGAATGATTTGAACAAGGAATCATTGCCATCAAAAGTCATCATGTTAAGAGAATGCATAATGGTTAATCATAAAGGGCAAGTGGTGAAAAAATCCAGGTTTTGTTAAACGGAGTATCAATGTTTCAAAGAGGAAACAACTATTCACAAAGAGGCATGCAAGATTCCAAGAGCTCCATCGACTCTCTTATCTCACTTGGATTTCTTCGAGGCATCCAAAGGTGCAATTTCTATACCCAAAGTGATCCTAAACATTTCGAAACTTCTAAATAGATATTCGAAAAGTAATAATCAACATTGATTAGGTGAGCTACATTCATATTATCCATCATGATGAAAAAAAATCAAATTTCTATAAATACAAAACCTAATTGCACTAATGTAAATTGCGTGAAAAATCTATACTTTCAATAAATGATACTACAAAAAGTGCTTGTATGGCTAAATACTTGCATAATGAGGATTATAAGGGGTTTCCTTGGAAAACTAAGTAGTAGCAATCACCACACCATGAAATTTCCAGAAACTAACTACACCACTACATAGATAATGAAGAAACATTCTCTACAAAAAATTACTCTCGAAGTGGACTTTGCATTTTTGAAATCAGTGTCAAAAATTGAAAGTTCAATGAAAGGGGTTCTTCAAAATGTTGATGTGGTAGATCATAGATGACATAGTAGCACATGGAAATGACTCATAGTAGAGTGATGTGTCTTTGTCAAATCACATGCTTGCAAAAGTGGCACTGCTATGGTGATGGCATGTGGTAGGTGACATGGTAGTTGTCTTGTAATTTTTTCCATAGAAGACAATGTTTGTACCATGTGGTAGGTAATGCTATTAGGATGTTTCCGTGTTACTTTTCATGGTAGTAAACATGCCCTTGTCGTCTTCTAGTTGTTTTTAGGGCATAGTTTAGCTGGTCTCACTTTACAAGGTGTTTGACATCCCTATTACCTTGGCAATACAATGTTTCCACTTGGAAAGGTGCTACATGTGCCTATTAGCTTTAGTCATAGGCTGTATCAATGTGGTAGGGGTGCACGATAAAAGTGTTTGGCTTGGAAAACAAGCAGTGATATTTAGTTTGTAGGGGTGTGATCTTGAAGAATTACCAACTATGGGTAGTGTGTTTGAAGTAACGATTGACAAAATCACTTGAAATGGGGGGTGATTACTAAGGAAATGGTTGTCCACATGGAGGCCATTGGTACCAAGGAGGATGCTTCCCTTGGCATGGATGCCTGAAAAGGAGGTTGGGGGTGGGGGAGTAGTGGGGTGGGGTATTTGGATAGAAAACAATACCCACAAGGAGAAACATTGCACGATTACTACAAAGATACTCATGTTGTGGGAGGAGCTTGGAACAAAGAAAAAACGATTTCTAGAAAAAGTTGAGGGCTGTCACAAAGCTAGTGAGGACCTCAGGGTTTGTAAACAGAAGAGGGCTAAGAGACATAAAACAACAATGCATTTCCAAACAATATTAGGGAACACCAAAATAAGTCATTGAGAAAACCAAAATAGCTATTCAAGTACAAGAATAATACCAAAAAAAATATTTATAAAATAATTTTTTTGTTACTAGTATCACATTTTAAATGGATGGCCATGAGGCAAATATTTAGATTTTAGGTAAACAAAGACTTTTTTATGAATTGAAATACATATATGAATTTCATATAAACGCTTGTATATAGTAGGAGATTTGTCACATTGGAATAATGATGTTTATGTGTTGTAACTAGTTATTTCATTTTCTACTTGGAGACAAAACAATTTTGTCTACCACTAATCAAAATGGAAAAATACCCCCTAAGACTGAATTTTGATGCGAGTGATGTCCTATTTTACAAAAATTGACTAAATTTACTCGATTGGTGGGGGAACCATGAGAAGCTACTTTGGTTGATTCTACCAAGAGCTTGCAGATAGGAATTTTACCCAGTTCCATTGCTTCCAAATTTGCGCCATTTGGATGGGGCAAAACACATTGAAAATGGAATCCTAGTGGACAAATTAATTGTCTATTGACCTGAAAAGTGAACTAATACTTCATTGCCAAGTAGAGAGTGTTTATGAATGACCCTATGAGAGAAATTTGTTGCATATAGTGCTAGGAAAGGCATTCTAGACCAGAGGTGTGAAGGTGCCTACTCAAATGCATGATTGTTTCTGGTAATGGGAATTCATGGATGGGATATTACCATGGATATTAAATTAATTTTAGTCTATTAAGAAAAGGGGATGCACATGTGATTGGTTGATTAAGGCCACTTTATATTCTTTTTGTTGTGTTTTGACATAAATTTTTTTTTTTTCTTGCTTGCCTTTAGTTTACTTGAATCTTCCCTAAACTATTTTAGGACTATTGTCTCTAAAATCCCTTTGAGTCACTTGTTTGTCTTATGGTTGGGCTAGAGAGAACACGGCTTAAAATATCAATAAATTATCCTACTAAAAACTTTATTAATTCATTTGTATGTATTTAGTTTCCTTTATGCTCTTTATTACTCTAGTTTCTATGATATTAGCCTTGTAATGAAACCATTGGATAATATCCCCTCTTTGTAGTTTTTCAACTAAATACATTGACATTTCACATCACATCGAGAGGTGGATTCTATAATCTACATCTCTAGTATGGAAAAAACTAGAAATATATAAAGTTGATGTATTATCAATAAAATATAAAGGAGTGTAGATTTTTATTAACTGTGTATCTATCATTTGTTGAGATTCAACATTCAAACATTTTTTGGAGTGAAAAATCTTAAGGAAAGGTTCACACTTCAAAGGATTTTGTCTGTATTAGTGCTTGATTGATCTAGGTTTAAGATAGATCTATGCAAGGTGATTTGAATTATGATACAAATAAATATCTCTTTTTGATATACTCATCTCAATCTCTCTCAACCATGTGTGACATTTTTCTTATTTCCTGTTTTGGTTGTCTTGCTAGTTTATGACCACATTTGTGCTTGTTTATTGAAATATGTTGTTCATATTTCTTGCAAACAATATCATATTAATCACCTTGGGCCTAGAGCATACGAATTTACAGGAGAATGAATTCATGGAAATATTTTAGTTATCTATTATAACTGCAGATGAGATCATACACATTGGAATAAAAGAAGACAAATGGTAATACAATGAATAGAGGTAATGTGTTGAATTTTGGAAAATATCCCAAGTATGTATCTCCACTAAGGAGAATTACTAATCCAAATTCACATCTTGTTACATAATAAAAATAAGGGTTAAGAACACTCATCATGGCTACTTGTAAAAAAAAATAAAAAAAAATTAGTGGGTCCAATTTTAGACCATTGACCAATCATAGCTTCATTCTCTTAGGGCCTTCTCAAAGATCTCTAGGCAATAAACAATTACTCCTACAAGCTATAGCATTTATCCATAGACATCTATAATCATTAATTCCCTTCATAGTTTTGGGTATGTGTTATATTCCTTATATCTGTAGCCCCTTGCATAGGTCACATATGTTAGGGGCAATGATATCATACACTATTGAGATGCAACCAAAAATATTATCTATCAAGATGCTAAAATATGATGGTAAGAATAACTAATCACTCTTAGAAACAGTAAAATATGATGGTAAGTATAACTCACCAATCTCAAAAAGGTTAATCGCCCTTGCCACACACAAAGAAAATTTTATCCACACAAAGGAATAAGTTCACGTAGTAGAACTTGAAATGTCCACCATGTTGGTTTTGGATAAATTTAACGATTTCAGTTTAGTGTAGTTGACTGGTTTTCTTCTAAAAATAAATAAATATGGGTTGGCATCATATTAGTCATATTCTTGCTTGATGAATGTTTTCTTTTCAGACCTATTATTTTCTTATCTAAAGCTCCAGAAAGGAAAACTCAAATAATGCACATGCACGAAAACAAAAATCGAGAAAATGAAAGCTGACAACTGAGCTGATGTAGCAACGGATTCCTCCAATACATGATGTGATTGTTCATGGAAAAGAAAGTGTGGAATATGAAAGTGCAACATATACTCTTTCTAAAGAAACCTTGCGAGATGCATGCAAGTTAGCTTTCACGTCCAATAAAGATATGGGAAAGAAAGCTAAAAAAGAAAACTTGTATGTATCTAGTTGGATTCACTTAGAATAATCAACCAAATGTATTACAATTAGGATTTTTTTAGTTCTAATTGCAATTTTATATCCACTCTATTGTTTTATAATATTGTCAATCTCTATTAAGATTCATTTTCTATCTCAAATATGTAAGATTTCCTTTTAACATGAAGTCTTCCAAGAAATATTGTGCACAATTTTTTAATTGCTTGAATTATATATAACATGGCCAAACTATATTTTTTCAATACAAGAAGCATTTTATCAAAATCAATGAAATTCAAAGCTTCATTTGGCAAGGCCTTTGGGAAGCTTAATAAACCTAAAATATTGAATCTGAATTCTGTTTTGACGATTGCAGAAAGTTTCATTGATAGAGAAAATAACTTGGAAAATGAGTTCTCTAGGTAGCATTTATCTTTGAATAAGACCACTAGTTGCAGTTGATTGTCAATATAATTTATAGTTGTTTATCAAGTTTTAAAAAAAATCGTATCTTTTTTTAATGATTATTACTTGATGGATTTGTTATTTCTACTTGTTGCTCTTTCTATAAGTTTTCATGCTAACTAGTTTGAACTAATTGAGGATCAAACATTGGTGGTATTGTTGTAATCTCTTAAATGCTTGTTTGTATTCAATCAGTTATTTGTTGTAAAAATTCAATCAATGTGTCATATATTGGAAATTACAAGTATCCTAAATATGGGAAAACTATTGGTGCTTTGCATGTAAATCTGTAAAAATGATCAAAACTACTCTTATTTTATCTTTTCATTATAATGATCATTGATGCTTTGAGTTTGAGTGATTAAGGGTGGCCATAGGTGTTCCCTCAAATTGGAAGCTTGGTGTTTGAATTCAGTGAGGAATTTCCATTCAATAATCATATAAAAATTTGAATGTGAAAGTTACATTAAAAAATAATCATATTTGACGGGTTACTAATCATAATTGCTACATATTTTTGATGTTGCAAATTCTTTCCAAATCACAGCTAATATATTGCACCATGGGTCAACAACACAATGGGAAGGGAAATGTCTTTGAAATTTATCCACTATATATTGTAGTGATCCATAAATATAAGAAAAACATTAATAATTTGATATAGAATAGTTGGCTTATTCATATGTGATAATGGACTGAAATAGTACTTCTAATCTAAGAAATGCTCATCAGACTTGGGCATTCTTGACATCATCGACCTCGAGGCTTGGACTTATTCACTTATCCTTATACATTATCAATTTATATACATGTATACAAGGTTATCCTATTAGTTTATCCTTTATACTTCATTTCATTTTATTCTAGACTTAGCTTTGGCCTTTTCTAGCAGTTGTGTTTTCACTCCCATAATATATCAGTAATCTACAACTTGAGCTTTTTAGCATGTAACTTAGTTGGCATGATTGTTCCTAGAATTCCTTGAAGGTTGAAAACTAATTTTCCTAAGTTTTTACTTTCTATGGTGATGTTTTATTTTCTTTGTTTATATAGCTCATCTTGCCACATAATGGCCACTATTTCCCAATTGAAGAAAACTTGTTCATGTTTCTTGCTTTTATGGGGAAAAATGGCATTGACAATATTGTTCATGTTAAGGTATAGATCATATAAATCATTTATAGTATGTTTTCGTTTATATTCTAGTATTCATCACCTTTCATGTCTTATACTCTGCATTGTATCTTCTTTATTTTTGACAAAAGGAACTCAGTATTAATAATAAGAAGCAGGAATTGAAGAAAGAGGAGAACAATAACACTGAAGTGAAAAAATTAAAATTAAAGAGAGACAGAAGAGAACTGGCCTACTGGTACTTGTAGAGCCAATATCCCACATAAAACACATAGAGAGACTGATGGTCAAGTCATCATGGTTGGTGAATTCACGTGTAGTTCCTTCACAACAAATGACAATGTTTTAAAGTGATGAAACAATAATCCGTGTAAATTTTACTCCAACCAATATTAAGTTGGAAACTCACATTGTAATACTTGGAATTTTATATAATATAATTTTCATGGTTTAAATTATTTATAGTTGTACTTGATATTATTTAGTATTATAATTAACATTTGTAACTTTGTGGTTTCATATTAGATGAGCATGTACATTGTATGAGATTTTATTTTTAAAATTTAGTTTCCAAATCATATTAATTTATTTATGTTGATTAATAATGAACCCATCAAATCAATCTAAAACTATTAAATTAATAGTTTATGTTGATTAATGATGATCATAAATAAAATCAATATACAACTAAATTAGATTCTTCTAATGCTTGTTACTGAAAGTAAATGAAACGACTGTAACCTACTAAAGTAGTAATATATATAATGAATATGAAACTACCAAAAATGATAAATGACTACTACAAACAATAAATTTTTTATTACAAATGACGACTAAATTTTGCATAAATATGACTATTAGTAGCTAATTTATAGTATCTTATAACAGGATCAAAATTTAGTCATATATTTTTGGACATTAATTAGTTTCAAACAATGACTAAAATTTGCATATATATGACTATTAGTAGCTAATTTACAGTATCTTATAACACGACCAACATTTTGGTCATATTTCTTTAGTCATTAATTTGATTTCTCGGGCGATCATTTAGTAATGTATGTGTTTGTATATTTGGTCATTAATTGTGACAATTAATGACTAAATAAATGACTAAATTTATGATCAAATATACTACGATATAATAAAATTGAGACAGCAAATTAATGACTAAGCTAAAAACGACTAAACGTTGGTCGCTTTATAAGATACTGTAAATTGATTACTATTGGTCACCAATCAAAAAAATAGTCATTTATATGCAAATTTTAGTTTTTTCTTTGTAACTAATTAGCCATTTTGTACTAGTGTTGCTATCCCAAATTATAGCTCTATCCTCCTTACTCTTAAACACATCATTGCTAGAGTATATAAGTTACCACTTATAGCATATTATACATGGACCTATAAATCTTAAATCTTGTAATGATTTTAACAATTGGACATTATTATATGTAATATTTATCTCTTCTAATCCATACCCATGAATCTCATAATATTGAATCCATATAACCTTTAACCCTAAAACATAATTTCTTCACATTTATAGCTTCTAACCCTAACCAATTCGGGCTTTTTTTAGGTTAATTGTATTTTTGAATTGTCTCCTTATAGGTTTACTCAAATGTAAAGTATAGGCACTCATTATACGTAATTTAAATTATGCATCCAATGAGTACTCACTTTACACACTTTTGAGTAGACTCAAAGCAAGATAAATTGATATTGCATGAAAACAATTTGTTTCATTTTCCATGTATTTTCAATTTTTGTCCATAACTCTTACAGGTATAGTTATATATCTAAATATGGACTAAACTAGCTATTTTGTAGGTAGTGTTGCATACATTATACATATGCCACAATATTTAGACACACACCTTTATATATTTATGTTTAATGTTTATTTCCTATCATTCTTTTATATCAGTTTTTTTTTTTGACTCAATGAGCAATGTTAAGATTTTGGATTTCTTCCAAAGTCTAACTAATTCACATATAGGTTCCTATAGACTTCATATATAAAAACATGTGTTTTATTTTATGGCATGGATTTGTTGCAAGATTTATGTTCTATTCCTGCATTAATATTGAATGATGGACTCAAGTTTCTAAACTCATTGGAGTCTATATGGCCACTTGATCTATTGTGGAGGCATATTTGGCCTTAGCCCACACAAAGTCAGGACATGTTGTGGTATGGGACACCTACCAGTGTGCTTGATAAGGCACAAGTTTTTTGACAACATAGATGTAATTGGGTTTAGTCTACAACGATATTTGTGTTGTGGTTATCTTTGGGTAACCCGTTGTGCCCTCTCCATTGTTCATGTGCCATTGATGAAATGAGCTCTATAATTAGTCCTCGTTATAGTGGTTACATTGAATCCCTTGGACGTCTTGGCAGTCATTCTATAAATTTTGATTTGGTTCAAGTTCACATTTTCTACAAGTATTTGTTTGTCATCTAAAGCAAGGGGATTTTATGCTCAGTTTGACATTGGAACTAAAGGCACTCTTTATTTTCCATTCAAACATGGGTTACGATTCTTGTAATTAATTTTTGAATTTGGACTTGGTGGTCGTTCTATAAATTTTGATTTGGTTCAAGTTCACATTCTTCTACAAGTATTTGTTTCTCATCTAAAGCAATGGGATTTCATGCTCAGTTTGACATTGGAACTAAAAGGCACTCTTTATTTTCCATTCAAACATGGGTTATGATTCTTGTAACTAATTTTGCAACTTAATTCTTTATGTGAGTTGTATTTGTTCTTTATCTCTCCTAATTGTAATTTTGGTTAGGTTTTAGGTAGACATCCTAGCTTTCTTGTAGTCTTTTAGTGATAGCACTTCCTGACTCAAAGATTCGATATTGAGCACTATCCAAATTGGGACTTTCAAGGTAATATTGATTTATTTTCTTGAAACATGCCTTTCTTATAAGTTTTGACTCCTAAATTCTTCTTTCTTCTTTTTGGAAGAAGGCTTTCCCTCATAGTAAATTTTGTAACTGATAACTTAAATGTATTTTCGGAATAGGGTTTTTTGGGAATCCAACTCCATGATAGTTAAATAGGTAAAAAAATTTATGACTCTTCTTGTATTTAACTATTTTATTCATAATAATTATTATATGAACTTGTGAGGGTTTCTAACCCAATTTCTCATCCACCTTACAGGTTAGTTATGGTTGAGGGTATCCTCATAGAGCCTTTATTTCTGCATGGATTCTTCACAATATTTATGTCTTTTCTACATATTCTTTCAAGTTGATTACAACATTTATCTATTTGATTTTCCAAGGTTCTCAAACTTGAGATACAAAAACCATTTTCGGGTTGCAAGGCTTAGAGTTTAGATGAATGATAACATGGGACTTATATCAGTGAATCCTATTCACTTAGTAGCTTTAACAAGTAATTATTTGAAAAATGTATACTTATGTATATAAAAATGGTTATATCTCTGTAACACACCATTGATTTTATAACCAATTCTTTTGAGTCTTGTCGTTCTCCAATTACATTTTACCAGTTTGTAATTACAATATTATGGGTACGGTTGAACTTGCATGCTCGATTTTATATAACTTGGGTTTACATTATTCTTATTCCTTTAGGTTTTACTAAAAACTATAGCTTGTATCATATTATAAAACCTCTATTTATTATGAAATGATTAATCCTGGCTCACTTCTCTTTGTTTATTTTTGTTATAATATAAATTAAAAATTAAGAGATGGTGGGAGCCTATATAGACATGAATCAAGATTTTAAATATTTAAGTCATAAATAAAAATGATGGTCATGTATTTATTAAAAATAGAGATTTTGTGATCTATATGTTACTTTTCTATAGGCCTTATTTTCTCCTTATAGCTATGGGTGTTTCCATTTATTTATAGTAGGCATACGTGCCATCTTTTGTTCTTTGTTCTTTAATTTCTTTTATAATTAATATTATTCCTTTGTTATATATATATATATATATATATATATATATATATATATATATTATATAATAATCTATGCATGTTATTTTTACGGTTTTGTATTCCTTATCAATTATATGAATATATAATTTTTCAAAATCTTAAGAGTTCAAGGTAGGTTTAGGGACATTGATGATCCTATCATAGGAAAGAAAGGCTCCCCTTGAGCTCTAGCCTCTTCAATATTCAAGACTTGGTAATCTTAGGTTAATTGAATATTGTTTCCTTGGTCATAAAGATAGAGATTTTAACCTAAATAAACTTCTTTTTGGTAGGTCCTTGCTACCATACATACATACATACATACATACATACATACATACATACATATATATATATATATATATATTCATACTACTCATATGTCAATATTTTGTTTTTCTACTTCAATGCTTTATTCCACCACTGGAAAAAATAGGGAGACATGGTTAGCCTTATAAATTCTTAATGTCATTCCTAATTAATACGTCTAACTAACTATTACATTTGTATTTGCGTCTTATTTTCATTCTTAATAGAGAAAAATAAACCCACTTACGAGCTCCTTCAACAAGGCAAAACTTACCATGCACCTATAACCATCCTCCTTGCCTACAACAGGTTAGAGCAAAAATGCACAATTATATACTCACATAGTAATAAAAATGTGTGTGTGTGGATGTGTGTACCTTTTACATGCCACATGTATAATAACTATGAAGTATTTACCATAGAAATAGCTCAACATATATTCTTTAAGTTATCCTAAAAATTCTTCTCTTTTCCAAAAATTAACCAAGAAACATAAGATTACAACATGCATTTACGTATCTAGGGCTCCATAGAAATGTCCTAAAGGATTCCACATTCCTCCTAAGCCTGAACTAGTTCTTATAGTTCGTTTCCCTAAAGCTTCACTCCTCTCTATCAACATAACCACCTAAAAATATGTTACTAAATTCACCTCTTGAACCCTTTTAGGAACATCCTAAAAAATTAATGGGTTTAAAACAACCTTTCTCTCCCACTGGTTCTATTTTTATATGTAATTTATTTTCTCTCCCACAGTATTCATGACATCATGACATATATCTCTAGTCATGAAAATATATGGTGGTTTTTCCTTGTGAAATTTCAATGAATAATTCTAAGAGGAGGATTTTTCTTATTTTGGTCCTAGCCCCTTTTGGGCATAACTAATTTCCAAAATGTTTTCTTAGACTTAGGATTTAAATATCACATGAAAACCTTTAACATATTTCCAATAATCTAAACACATCAATATATATTCTTCTTTCATTAATTAAAATAAATATTTACATAAGTCTTTCACATCATTAGTATTTTATCTTACAAATGATTAAATGTAAAATTCATAAAGTAATTTTCTATGGGTACTATAGTATGACTAGTAAATCTTATAACATTTATCACACATAACCCAAACTCATACTCTCCCTAACTCATAAAACCTCTCATTAGTTATATTATCCACATATTAGAAATTGGCCCTATTCCTAATCCATTTAAGCCCTAATATGTATCCTTAATAACTTTAATTCTAATTCTTATATTTTATAATACAATCTATAACCTATATAATCCACACCTAAACATTACAAGCTTTAATAAATATAACATATAATTTCTATCTTATATCTCTTAGTGTTAGTAGGTCTAACTCTAAAATCCTCACACTATTAACCTCTTAGACATAACCCTTTGTGCTTACAACCCCTAATACCTATAACATGTAACCCATTTAACACTTAAATGAAATATACATTAAATAATAATATCATTAATCCATAGCACATATATAACAACAACCAATAACATCTATAAAAGCTATACCTCCCATAGAAATCCTCTCGCCCTTTAAATCTACCTATCAGAAGTGTAACTCACAATATTTACCAAATAAATACCCTTAATATATCTCCTAAACTTATAGAGGTTATACTCACTAACACCTATAATCATTGATATTCAACCACAAACACATATTCCCCATAATATCTAACTTGATATCCCTTAACTCCTAGATTTTATAACACCTAACCCCCACTCCCCCTAACATCCAAATCACAAACAAAAAATAATTATTTATACCAATAATCCATATGCGATGTAACTATTAATCTCTATAGATTATATTGACACTTAATCATCATGGTATCTAAAATGTAAAGAAATGATCTCATCCTATAGCATATTAATCTTCATCTGAAGAAGTTAAAACTCCTAAACTCTAATACTATTTATACTATAACACCTAAACCTTATAATTCCACACATGATTCTACCTACTTAAATCTAATAACCCATAACCAATAATTCTTACATCCTATGAGATATCTAAACAAATCTTATAATCATGAACCCCTAACACATATAACTCATTTGGAAACTTATTTAACCATTACCTCTTGTAAAACTTATCACTATATATATTTTAATTACCATTACCATTACTCTTACAAAATAAATCCATATAATCACAAAAACCTATTTCTTATAACTTATAACTTCAAACCATATAACCTTTTACCCCTGCAACTTAAACCCTAAAATCCCTCTAAACATTACTCATATATATATTCTAATTACTAAGGAAACTCTCATAACCCCATTTATAATAAAGAAACAATAAATTAGAAAAAGAATATGTACTAAACTAACATCCTACCTTGATCTTATTCATATCGTCAATGTTAATTTTTATTTTTTATATTTTAATTAATATTGTAGATGTAATGTCTTAATTTTTAGTTACTTAATTTTATGTGTGTTTACATCAATCTATATTGAAAATGTTTTTGTTTCACCATTGATTCATTTTTCAGATAGTTTTACTTTTTATATCATAAAATTATATTTATAAGTAGTTATAATGATTGATCATAAATTGTTTGAAAATAAAACTAGCAATTACACTAGATGTTGTAAAGGAAACATTGTAAAGCATAAATTTGAGAAGATCCGTGACATAAAAAACCATCAAAGATAAAATTAGTTAAAAAAATTCCATTCAAAGATGGAAGATACATAGAAATCACTTACATTATGAAAATTCACATATTCTATAGCATTTCCAATATAGAGTGCCTCTTAATCTTCAAATATAGTCTTTCAAGTTCCAATAACAAATATTTGATAGATTTTTAAAAAGTATAGGTAGTAGATGACATCAGGTAAGATAAATAAAATAATATTATTTCATGAACAATATGATGGCCATCTTTACAAATCTAAATTTGCATCAAAGCCTTACAAATTTCGAACATCATCATGAATTAGATGAGAATGAGCCCAACATAAGCTCCCAATTATACATAACATTTGGTGTAAAATATGAAACTTTGATGGGAAACTCTAGTGCAGTGAAGTTGATGATTTTCAATATCTCTAGTGTTAACTTGAAAAACATCATCTCTGAAATTGTAAAGAAACACTTAGAATTGCATTGACACTGGCCACAAACATTTTAGTAAGTTGCATTTCCCTCTCAAAAATACATGGTTTACATATCGTAGTGGCCAAAATTCTAATATGTATAAAGACTTTAGAAAAAATTAAAAATGGATAATTGTTTGATAGGGGAGAAGTAGATCTTTTGTTGAGCGTTGATTAAATAATTCTTTTAGTTGACATAAAAACTTTGATTTATTATGTAGAGGTATCATAGTGAACTCTTATTTTAACAACCATGAGCTTTCCTTTATTTAACATGATATTCCATGAGACTTAGCTATGAATTTAATGAGGAAGGGGCCTATAAAAAATGCAAAATGTTTTTATGCCTCAGAAAGAAGACTTTATTCCTAAGAAGTCAAAAAGTCCTACCAAGTGTACATTTGATGGTGACATTGTTTTCCTCAATGTAGGTTTGGTGCATATTCATTTCTCTCTTCCTAGTACTTTCTGACATTTTTAATTATTGAAATATATCACTCGAACAAAATATTGCAATCTCTTACATTAAACTTGCACATAATGTGTTTCTGAATCTGTTGATTTATGCATTATTGTATGTCAAGCCCCAATGGAGGAGATGGATTGGTGTCATATGAAATTTCCAAATTTCAAGGCTCCTATATTAAAAATTTCTAGAAGTGATTACTTTATTCCACTATTTATGCAATCAATGCATACATTAAAGGTTATCATAATTGTCTTCTTCCAAGCATTATTCAACCAATGCATAGATTAAAGGTTGTGATAATTGTCAATCATAATTTCAAAAGCTTGTTACACTCGAAGCCATATCAGTATTTTCTTCATTGAATCCACTAAAATTTGTTCAATTAGAGAGAGTAACTAAAATTTGTTCAATTAGAGAGAGTAATTATGTTTAGGCTATGTTTTCATTTATCAGTGTTAGTTGTTGTAAGTCCATCACTTTCTTCTTCTTCCTCTTCATTTTGGTCTTCTTTTAGAATAGTGAAACTGACTTCCATGAAATGTTATGATATCTTTGATAAGGACTAAAATTTAGTAAATTACAATGTCATATTGATTGAATCTAAAATCTGATATGAAATTTAAAGTATAAAAATTAAGACAATATCAAATATGGGCTCTAGGGAGGAGAAGAGAAAATAAAGATACAAAAATATTTATTTTGCAGGTCCATTATAAAGAGAAACTATAACAGAGTCTTCATGAATCTATTGCAATTAATCTTTTCTAAAATATGAGAATAAATGAATGGGAACAATAGATTCCCTCATGTCCATATATCATGGTTTTCCTCCACTAACTAATTCTTGGTAGCAAGTTTTAACTTGGAGTAGATTATTTGAAAGTAAGCTAGTTCAGTTTTGACACCTTTTCAATGGTTTCACAAAGTTTGAAACTCTCACTAGTGGTTGAGAGAAGAATTATATTCAATGGTGTTAGTTGTGATATCACTTTTTTCATTTAAATACTTTTGCATAGGATCCTTCAAAATTGATATGGCTTGGGACTCAAAATATTCCACCAAAATTCCTAGAAGTCAAGGGAAGGACATTTCCTCTCATTTGTAGTAACTAGTTAAGGGTTTTATGAGGACTTTTTTGTTCCTATAATTCATGTTCCAGTCAATAGAATAAAGGTTCCATGTCTAGTTTTTTTCTTTAAATTATTATATTAATTACATTTTATCTTGATTGGCCAGCCATGTATAGTTTCTATTTACACAAACATAACAGTTTCTAACTTTACTATCTCATTATATTTAGAGATTGAAATTGAATCTCTTGATGAATGGATTATATTTTGAACTATTTTCATAGTACATGTCCCAAGATTTGAATAGTCTAATGGCATGGAGGATTACCTTCATGACATCAAAATATTTTCCCATATTTCAAAGCTAGATTGGAAATTAAGAAGTTATATTTAAATAAATAGGGTATATCCATATACTTTACTAGTATATGCATCCTATAAATTGTTAAATGTCCACTCTCATTTGGTATGGTTGTAATTATCTGGTACTTCTTTCTTCCCATCAAATAATTATGATAGTTTTTAGTGATATGTCACACATTGAGATGCAGAAGATAAATCTTTATCGATTTACCTTCACTAGTCTACTATTCTATTTTTTTAGTTTAGTAATATACACTAACATGGGCTTCCATGTTTATGTAATTACTACTTCCAAATGTTTCCCATACTAGGAGTTTTCAATTCCCTCACATTAGAATCAACTGTTCTTAGATTCTAATATGTTGGACCCAGAATACTTAATTGTTGGAACTCAATAATTGTTACCTTAATCTTAAGTTCAACATTTTTATGATGAAAACTATTGCTTCCAACTATAACTCCTAAGTAATAAAAATGAACTCCTTGACTTCATCCATATCCACAACTTCTCCTAAAAGGCTTTGCCTTGAATTCTCATCAACATTAATTCAGTGAGCCCACAATTGAATGTTTGTTAAATTCCTTAACACTCATTGGCTTTCGCCCTAATGTATCTTCCTTCTGGGAACTTTATTGTCTCCATTCTACCTTTGTTTGGCCATGATGGATCTTAAAATTTAACATTGGAATTTGTTTTCCTAATGTTGTTTCTAGTTCCAACATCTCCAACACAAGGGTTCATTGGAGGTTGGAGAATCTACCTAAATTTTTCCTTTCCAATAGGCATTTTTGTTTGACATATTAGATTCTATCATATATCAACTTATTCAAGATATTATTTTAGTTGTTTAATGTTTGATAATTCTTTCCCAAATGACCTGTAATGTAAAAATTTGTACATCAAAGTATTATGAATTCATATTTTTCCTACACTTTTTTATTACATTAATCAACTTTTGGAATCAAAATTATCCTTTCATATTATTTCTTACATATTTGAATAAATTCTCTTACCTATCTATGTTTTCTTTCAGGGTGTTTCTTTAAAATCATATGAAATACCAACACAATATTGTCAAGGAACTCATAGACACTAAATTCATAAAGAAGATAAACAAATATAACCAAGGAAAATATGTAAGGAAATATAATCGAGAACATGGAAGTCTGCTAAATATGAAAAACCAAAGAATTAATTATTAAGGGATTTCATATCATTCATCTTTCACTAGATGTCATAGAAACCCTTTCCCGTAACTTCAAGATGATCCCCATTTTGAACTAAATCTCTCTAGACTATAAACCAATTTTCCTAAACCCAAGTTGGAAATTTGCTGAAATTATTTTCTCAAACTTCTTTCCAGTAAATGAACAAAGAAATCATGTATTTCCTCAATACGAAATCCTATAACAGTATACCACATTGGTGAGAAAATTCTAGACTCTCAATTCATGAAGGAAATATAATCAATAAATAACATTGGAATCTCTTATTCTAGAAAAAGAGAGATCCTTTTGTTAAGGGATTTTAACTCATCCATCCTTAAATCCAGAGGACCATTTTGTTTCAAGCCCAAAATGAATCCAATTTTAAACTACATTTTTATACACTACAAAATACTTTTCGAAAACACATATTGGCATCTTCTTAAATTCTTTTCTCAAACTCCTTTCCCATAAATTAACAAAGGCATTTCTACTTCCTCAACAAAGAAATTGTATAATAGTAGACATGTTGTTCATCAATACTTTCCCTAGTAGCCATCTCAGTTTATTTGAGAGACTAGGACTTTAGTATTTTGAGCATTTTGATGTCACCTATTGAGGTATTCAAGCAAGTGAAAACATTCCTACACATGTATCAAGTGGTTCAATTGTCTATTGTTTAACAACTGAAACTTCTAAGTAGTTTCTACTAACTTTCACATTGTTTTTGTAAATTCAATACCTAGGGTTTCTTTTCCCACACATATGGGGCTTGATCCCTCTTCAATCTTGGCATGCAAAATCACACACAGATAAAATTTTCATTGAACTAAACATTAGTAGAAATTTTCCAAGATATTCCGTTTTTGTGAGTACACATTTTATAGGGTTTCTTACATGGTATATTTTTAAAGTAGGATTGAAAAATATAAAAACCCATCAAGAACATAAATTATGCATATCTTTTCATGGTAAACATGTTGAACTACTGAACCAACATGAAAAAATATAAATGTAGCTCATCACTCTCTGAGGGACATCGCCTCCTCTCTTCAAAACTCATGTCGGGCTGAGAAGACCATAGAAAGAATCGAATCTTGTCACTTGGCTAAACAATCTATCAAATTCACAAATGAACCAATTCTCCATTGGCATCTTTGGCTAAAATTTACTATTTACATGTTTGTATTCTACTAATCTATGCTAACTACAAATTTTCTACATCTAGATTTAAACATTAGATGAATAGAAGAAAAACGGTTGCATGTTCTGATATGGTTTTGGCATATCTGGACTTTGATCATTTAAAGAAAGAATATGAGATATGAACAAATAATTAACAACATAATTTATATTCATAAAAATTGTAACACTTAATATTTTCCAGTTTTCTTTTTATTGCTCATAAATTCGTGTATTATAGAGATTGATATGTTATAAGAATCTCATACTTTGGTCTTTAGTATAATGGTTTTAATACGAAATGAGTACCGACCATGCAACAAAAACTTAATTAGGAAAAAGGGTACAATCAATGATGTTAATATCAAATGACACATCCAAAGTCATGAAACCAAAATACAAAATTCAAATATGCATATGAAAATCTTCCAAGTCTCTTTGCAACCAAACTTAGTTTTGGTCTTTTTAATTACATAACAAGAAATCCACGTAAACAAAAAGAGTGACATAAATATCCCGATAATTGTAAACATTGTTCCATTAATGTTACAACTTGGAAAATAAAAAAGATATATTTACAGAATAATTAGACGCACATATACTGCTATTTCTATCTTGTAAATTTTGAAACATTTTATAACTCAACTATTAATACTTGAAGAAGTTATAGATGTCAAGCGTACTACATCAAGTAGTGGGGATATTATTATCAGATCGAAATACACAATAAATGGTATCATATAAATCAAATTTCCTTAGGCATCTCATGCCTTGGATGGTCGACAATATTCAGGCACAAATTGGATCGAATTTCTCTAAGAAATATTGTAAGTGAATAAACTGCGATGTGTTGAGATTTTCTGTTTCATAAATTAGGCAAAAAACTCTAATGTGTGACAACAATAGGATTTGTTGCTATATTAGCTTCAGTTAGTTGGGAAAGAGTTAATGTATCCTATATTTGTTGTGAGAGGATTTATGAGTCAGTTAGATTCTCTTGGCTATAATGTACATGCCCATACAGATATTGGTTAGTGGGAGTTTGTGAGGAAAATGATTATCTTGTAATCTCCTGATTAATAATAAAGATTGTCGATGCCTCTGTTTGGTGGACGTAGCCCAGATTGGTTGGGTGAACCACGTTAAATGACTATGTCTTTTGTGTATGATTGTATTGCCATGTCTGTCTTTGTTTTTCCCTACGCACTGTTAATATAACAATTGGTATCAGAGCTGCGCAGTGGAGGAGTGGCGGGCCCAAGTTTGGAATAGACTTTTTGTGCGTTGACCTGCGCTGTTGGAGCGTAGAGGTGGAACTGCGCACATCAGCACGTACCTGCTCTTTTCGGCTGCACTGCGCTGATGTTCATATGGTCTTCCTGATCATCCATAAGCATTGTAATGCTTACAGAGGCCTAGTGATGGGCTACGAGATTGATTGATCGATGAGATTACTACTGGTTTACGTACTGTTTCCTTCATTGTTTGTCTGGAGCAGCAGAAGCAAATGCAGATGCTAAGAAATAAGCTCTTGTATCATATTACATTATGGAAATCCTTGTTTGACGTGGGTGCTATTGCTTTTCACTAGGTTCTATGTTGGATAGTTTACCACTGCTTGTCAATGGTCTAGTGTTGGACACTACGCACTGAAAAAAAGGAATTAAAGCTCTAAAGTTGATGCTCACTGCTGCACGCCTACTGAAAATTTGAGTTTCCTCGTTTCTTTATTCGGTTGGATTTAGTGCCTACCCGTTCACAAGTTGGATGACAATTTTCTAAATAGTAGGATGTTATTATCGGGATTGTAATCCTGTAGAATAATATGATTTTTCAGTCTTTATACCCACGATGCGAGTCAATATTCGATTTCTCCATGAAACCATGATATGCTTCGACTGCCACAAATTGCAGAATGGGTAACATGTTTCGACTGCCACAGGCACAAATTGCAATTGTTTTTCTTTTGGGTTTTTCATTGTAATTCGCACAACAAATTTTTTTTTTAAAGCAAAGGCAGTGTAATATAAGGCATAGGCAGTTTTTATATATATTAATTTCTGGTATTTAAAAGTTGGATTTGGAGATTGTTGTTTTTAGTTGATACAAGATGGCGAAAACTCAGAGTGCCCGGTTTGAAATCGAGAAGTTTAATGGAAAAAATAATTTTGAGATCTAGAAGGTGAAGATGTCCAATTTTCTTGTCCAACATGGTGTGGCAAAGGCATTGTTGGGAAAATCCAAACATCTTTACAACATCATAGATAATGAGTGGGCCAAGATGGATGAAAGATTAATAAGTGCTATTCGACTGTGTCTTGCGGATGATGTCTTGCTTAATATCGTGTCGGAGACAACAACTGCTGGTTTGTGGACGAAATTGGAGAAACTATACATGACCAAATCCTTAACCAATAGGATTCTCCTAAAGCGAGAGTTGTACAGTTTGCGAATGAAGGAAGGTACATCGATTGCTGATCATTTGAATGTTTTTAATACTCTTTTGGTGAAATTACAAAGTCTAGAAGTAAAAATTCAATCCGAGGATAAAGCTATTACTTTATTGTGCACGTTGCCCAAGTCATGGGATCATTTCGTTACTTCTATAAGTCTTAGTTCATCAGAAACTATTGAGTTTGATGATGTAATTGTATCTTTATTATCAGAAGAAACAAGGAGAAGGTCGCATTCAGAAACCTCTACATCAGAAGCTATGATAGTTAGAGGTCGTTCAAAAGAAAGATGCTCCAGTAGGCCGAGTGAATCACGTTCAAAGTCGAAAGGGAAGAAGAGTAAGGTAAAGTGTTGGTTTTGTGGAAAATCGGGGCATTTGAAGAAGGATTGCTGGAAGCAAGAGCAGCAAACTTCTAAACAAGATTCTTCGACAGAGAAGCGGGAGACAAATACGACAAATACAAGTTCAGCATCTGGTTCAGGTATGAGTGATGAAGTATTATCAGTTAATGTGTCAAATCATGATCAACATTGGTTGTTAGATTCGGGTGCATCAAACCACATGTGTATTCATAAAGAATGGTTTAAGACATATAAATCAATTAATGATGGAGTTGTGTACATGGGTAATGATGTAACATGTAATATTGTGGGGATTGGGAGTATACAACTGCAAATTTTTTATGGGACAACTAAAATGTTAACTGATGTGAGGCATGTACCAGATTTAAGGAAAATTTTGATTTCATTAGGAGCACTTGATTCAAATGGATATAAAACTGTAATTCGAGGTGGAGTAATGAAAATTTACAAAGGTATGTTACTAGTTATGAAAGCTAAGAAAGTAGGAAATCTATTTCAGTTACAAGGAGGTACATGGTCAGATTATGTGTCTACGGTGTCTAAACATGACAGTAGTTCCATTCACTTATGGCATCAAAGATTGGGGCATATGACTGAAAGAGGGTTAAAAATTTTGGCTGATCGCAAGTTACTTCCAAATCTGAAGTCTGAAAAGTTAGATTTCTGTAAGCATTGTCTGTTTGGAAAACAAGGTAAACAAAAGTTTAAAACAGGCAAACATACTAGTAAAGGAATACTCGACTATATCCATTCATATGTTTGGGGTCCAACCCCTACAACCTCATATGGTGGCTCGTCATATTTTGTATCGTTTATTGATGACTTTTCTAGGAAAGTGTGGGTCTACATGTTGAAAAGAAAGTCTGATTTTTTTTTAGTTTTCAAGCAGTTTAGAGCATTGGTAGAAAACAGCACTGGTAGAACAATAAAATGTTTAAGAACTGACAATGGTGGTGAGTTTACTTCCAAGGAGTTTGACAACTATTGCAAGGATGCAGGGATCGAGAGACATAAGACCACGATTTATTCTCCTAAGAAAAGTGGAGTTGTTGAACACATGAATAGGACTCTTCTAGAGAGAGCAAGGAGTATGCTGAGTAACGTCGAGTTGCAAAAGGAGTTGTGGACGGAAGCGGTGGAAACAACTTGTTATGTGATAAACCAATCTCCATCAATGGTGATAGGCTGCAAGATTCCTCAAGAGGTATGGAAAGGTCACCTTGTGACTATTCTAAACTCAAAGTGTTTGGTTGTGATGCATATGCTCTAGTTCCTAAACATCAGCGAACTAAATTTGTTGGGTATGGTGTTGGAACAAAGGGATATAGATTGTGGGATCCTACTACCCGCAAAATCATCATCAACAGAGGTGTAAAGTTTAATGAATCCGCTCTTGTACAGTTAGATGTAAATAGTAGATTGAAACAGGATGATGTATCTGACTTTCAGCACATTCAGTTTGATAGCATTTCTAATGATATTCATGATGACCATAGTTCAGATACTAGTCATGAATAGGTTTCAGAATCAGAACATGAACAGGGTTCAGGTATAGATCATGAATAGGTCTCAGATATTGATCAGCAAGAAGTTCCTACAGATGGTAGTCATCCAATCGAGGAAGCGCCAGAAAGATCCTTAAGGAGGTCGACAAGAATCAAACGGCCAGCAAGTATGTATGATGATTATGTTACTTCAGTTGCATTTACTGCTAATGACGATGAACCTCTGTGCTATCAGGAAGCAATAGAAGGTTTGAAAAGTGACAAGTGGAAAGCAACCATGAAAGATGAAATGATGGCCTTAGGTAAGAATGGCACATGGGATCTAGTTGAGCTTCCGAAAGACAGGAAAACTGTGGGGTGTAAATGGGTTTTCAAGCTGAAACGGGGTGTGAATGATACAGGAGACAGGTACAAAGCGAGGCTAGTTGCAAAAGGGTTCTCTCAGAAAGCTAGCATTGACTTTCATGAGATTTTTCACCAATTGTTAAAATAGTTTCAATTAGAATTGTGTTAGCATTAGTGGCTTTGCTTGATTTAGAGTTGCAGCAATTAGATGTTAAGATTGCATTTCTACATGGAGACTTAGATGAAGAAATTTATATGGAAAAACCGGAAGGGTTTGTTCAGCATCGCAATGAAATTTTTTTCTGCAGGCTCAAGAAGTCATTATATGGCCTGAAGCAGTCGCCTCAACAGTGGTATAAGAAGTTTGATTCTTTCATGTTGAGTCAGAGATATGTTAGAAGTGAATATGATCATTGTGTTTATTTTAAGCAATTAAAAAATGGCATATTCATTATCTCAGTATTGTATGTTGACGATATGCTTTTAGCAAGCAAAAGCATAGAAGAAATCAATAGGCTGAAGGCTCAAATCGCAAGGACATTTGATATGAAAGATCTAGGAGCAGCAAGACAGATTTTGGGCATGGTGATTTTCAGAGACAGGAGCAATGGTAAGATGTGGCTATCACAACAGAAGTATATTGAAAAAATACTTTTGAGATTTGGTATGAACAATGTGAAGCGTATGTGAGTCCCTTTCGCTTCCCATTTCAAGCTTTCTTCGAGTTTATGTCCTAATACAGATGAAGAAAAGGATTATATGTATCGAATTCCATATGCAAATGTAGTAGGGTGTTTAATGTATGCAATGGTTTGTACTCAACCAAATATTTCACATGCAATTGGGGTTTTCAGCAGGTATATGGTAAATCTGGGTAAAGAACACTGGTCAATAGTGAAATGAGTGCTTCGGTATTTGAGAGGCACAAGTAGTTATTGTATCACTTACAATAAGAGTAGTGAATTTTTTTGTGGGTATGTTGATTCTTATTTTGCAGGTGATTTGGATAAGAGAAGGTCAACTTCAGGGTATGGCTTTACTCAGGTGGAGCTATTAGCTGGATGTCAAAGCTACAGAACATTGTTGCTTTATCCACTACTGAGGCAGAATACATTGCTGCTTCTCATGCTTGCAAAGAAGCGATTTGGTTGAAAGGTTTGTTTGGTGAATTTGGTAGGTTGCAGGACAACATCAAGTCATTTTGTGACAGTCAAAGTGCAATACATTTGGCAAAGAATCCAGCCTATCACAGTAAATCAAAGCATATACCGATCAAGTATCATTTTGTAAGAGAGGTTATCACTGAAAGGGGAGTCTCTCTTGAAAAAGTGCATACAAAGGAGAATTGTGCATACATGTTCATGAAACAAGTTTTGTTAGAGAAGCTACGTTGGTGTTTGGCTTCTCTTGGCTTGCAAAAAAAATAAAAATAATAAACAAACAGGGTATCGGGCTAATTGTTGTCAAGGTGGAGATTGTTGAGATTTTCTGTTTCATAAATTAGGCAAAAATGTCTAATATGTGACAACAATAGGACTTGTTGCTATATTAGCTCCAGTTAGTTGGGAAAGAGTTAATGTATCCTATATTTGTTGTGAGAGGATTTATGAGTAAGTTAGATTCTCTTGGCTATAAAATACATGCCCGTACAGATATTGGTTAGTGAGAGTTTGTGAGGAAAATGATTATCTTGTAATCTCCTCATTAATAATAAAGATTGTCGATGCCTTTGTTTGGTGATGTAGCCCACATTGATTGGGTGAACCACATTAAATGACTATGTCTTTTGTGTATGATTGTATTGTTGTGTCTGTCTTTGTTTTTCCCTGCGCACTGTTAATATAACATAATGATAACAAATTCAGCCCATAGTTACGTTTCAATAGTAAGCTTTTGTAAATTAATATGTTTAAGTAATAATAAAAATTATATAACAAATTTACATACACAAACTTAAAAAATGCATTCACACTCGAAGGCCTATCATTCTTATCTTCATTAAATCTACAAAAATTTGTTCAAGTAAGAGTAGGCATGAATGTGGGGCTAACATCCATTGGTATTTAAAGTGAGAGAGATTTAGAAATTTAGAAAAATGGATTAACGGATTTCATGGAAATTTTCATTAATAAAACCACCATGTTGTTGTATAAGAATGGGATGAAACCATGAAAAAATAACCATTAATAAATGTATTCCAGTAAAAAAATTAAAATAAACGCTTCGTGAAAATTTATAAATTAATGCAACTAACTCATATATCAGTAAAAATAGCATTCCGTAAGTTTTTGTTAGCTTCCGGCTCAGATCTACATGCTAGAAAACATAATTTGATTTCAAGAAAAACAATTAAATGAAGGGATATTCCCCAATAAAAAGAAAAACACTACAATGGTCCATTTTTTCTCAACAACCATTGTTCCTGTAAATATAACCCAACTAAATTCTAAGTGGAATTAAAATCACTTCTAAATATGAGAACCAATGATAGGGTTTGTTTTATATCTGAGACCTGTAAAAATTATAAAATAGAGAAACTATTGTAAGAACGTGGTGTCAATTAAGAAATGTGATGTTGTTTCGTTGAGGAAGCAACCAGCTGACACTCATACCTAAAATGGAAGAAGAAGAGGGTTAGTCGAAAACCCTAACAGAAAGTGATGAGAATTACATCAGTAGAAAACTTACTTATTCATTTGCTACCTGTCTAACATTAAACAAAGGTCTGAGCATGCTAGCGGATATAGGAGAAGGGTAGACAGAAAATCTTAGATTCTACAATGATAATATCATAAACTAACAAACAACTATGCACAAAATTATTTCTTTTTGGGAGGAAGAAAAAGGAAAAAAATCTACAATTGTCCAAGTTTTCTCAATGGCTATTGCGCCTGTAAATATAACCCTAACTAAATTCCATGGGGAATTAAAATTACTTATAATTTCAAGAACCGTTGATATTATTGGGCTGATAATTAAGACCTATAACAATTATAAAACAAAGGAACTATTATAAGAACTTGGTGTTAATAAAGAAATTCAAAGTTGTTTTTTCCAGGAAGTAACCAACCGATGGTCATACATGAAATGGAAGAAGAAGAGGGTTAGTAAAAAACTGTAACCTAGAGAAATGAACATCGCATTAGTAACAAACTTATTAAGTCATTTGTTACCTGTATAAAAGTAAACAAAGGCAGACGCATTAGTAACAAACTTATTAAGTCATTTGTTACCTGTATAAAAGTAAACAAAGGCAGTTGTAACCTCGTGAGCATGTTGTAAGATGTAGGACCGAAATAGGCCAAATAATTAGCTTCTGTAGAGACAAAATCATAAGCTTACAAACAATGATGGATGGAAAAACATCCCTGTTGGGGGGAGGTATAACGAAAAAGTTTACAATTTTCCAAGATTCCTTAATGGCCATTATACCTATAAATATAACCCCAACTAAATTCCAAGGGGAAGTAAAATCACTTATCGTGTTGAGAATCCATGATAGGGTTTCGTCAATAAATGATTCCTATAACAATTATAAAAAAGAGGGACGGTTATAAGAACCTTGTGTTAATAAAGAAATGTAAAGCTGTTTCTAACATGAAGCAACTAGCTCATGGTCGTACCTGGAATGGATGAAGAAGAGGGTTAATAAAAAAACCCTAACCTAGAGAAATGACCATTACAGTAGTAGGAAACTTACAAAGTCATTATTTACTTGTATTGCATTAAAAAAAAGGTAGTTGTAACCTCCTCGGCATGCTGCAGGATATAGGATCAAAACACACAAAATAAACTAGATTCCGCATAGAGAAAATCGTAATCTAACAAACAATGATGGAAAAAAACTCAACTATTTGGAGGAAGCAAAACGAAATACTCTGCAATTTTCTATGTATTCTCAGCCGCCATTGGGCCTGTAAATATAACCCCAAATAGATTCCAGAGGGAGTTGAAATCAATTATAAGGTGGAGAACCGATGATAGGGTTTGGATGATAACCTAGTGTTAATAAAGAAATGTGAAGTTGTTTCTTCGAGGAAGCAACCACCTGAAGACCATACCTGAAATAACTTGCTTGATCATTTGTTACCTATATAATATTATATAAAGACAATCATAACCTCCTATAATATTATATAAAGACAATCATAACCTCCTATGTGAGCTATGTGAGCTATATGATGTAGGAGAAAAAAAAAAAAAAAAAAAAACAAATTAACTTCTAGAAAGAGAAAATCATAAGCTAAGAAATAACCATGGACAAAAAAATGGCTTCTTGAGAGGAAGTGGAACTTGGTTCACTTTCCTTTCTGAAGCCTGCCATGGACATATATAGTCTTAACCGTACTTGTAAATATTAAAATGCATAGAAATTTAGAAACATGGATTAACATATTTAATGGAAATTTTCTAACCACCAAAATGAAAAGTCATTGAAAGTTGGAGAAAACACCCCTGCAAAATGAAACTCCAAAGGTACTTACAATATGTTCATGGGTTATAATTATTTTAAATTTCAACAAGTGGAATGGTCTCCCAAATCAAAATTCGATTGATAGGTAAAATAGTGGGATCTAATGGTGTAAGAACTCTAAATCTTCCAACAATGTATCCAGCTATGTATAGGGGGAAAAGTCATTGAAAGTTGGAGAAAACACCCCGGCAAAATAAAACTCCAAAGGTACTTACAATATGTTCATGGGTTATAATTATTTTAAATTTCAACAAGTGGAATGGTCTCCCAAATCAAAATTTGATTGATAGGTAAAATAGTGGGATCTAATGGTGTAAGAACTCTAAATCTTCCAACAATGGATCCAGCTATGCATAGGGGTGTAGAGTGGCAATTAGTGGAGTTATTCTCAAAGGATAATTCTGACATAATTAATAACATTATAGATTATAATAACTTATAAAGAAATAGTATAGAAATATCTATAGAAAACAATATTATTATGTATATTTCCTAATAATTCAAATTATGTCTACTACAAATTAATACAAAAAAATGATTGGATTTTAAATTTAGTTATTTCCATTTAAATACTCAATTTATGCTATAAATATTTGTATCATGATAATGTAAACAATATTTATACCCCTAAGATGATATAAACTATAAACTAAAGTCCTTTCATACATAATAGAATGTGAATTCTAAATTTCCGTTAAAAGTATCTTGTTTAATATATTATATTTTACATTTTATTTAAATACAAATTTTAATATTTATATTTACAATTTTATTTAAATAAACAAATGATTGTGCCAACTAAGCCTTTATGGAGGATATGTTATAACGTCATTTCCTTGTAAAAATTTTGACTCAATCAAATTACACAAAAAAAATAAAAAATAAAAAAAAATAGAGGCCACAAATATTTGTATAATTAAACTTATAAAATTAAAAATTGAATTAAGAATTAGAATTTCAATTTTAAATTATGAAGTTTAATTAAGGTATTGGACTTCCGTTTTCAAAATCCATGGTTTTTCCCATGGTATTCTTAAACAATGATTTTTCCCATAGTATTATTGTTTAATTTAGACGATTTAAAGGCATAAAATTCTTATGAGAATAATTGGAGTCTTTGGGATTCCTCTCATGATCGATGGTTTTAGAATTTTATAATTTTGAAATGATATTGTTTGTCTAGTTTTTCGAGAAGCTTAGTTTAATTTGTTATATTGTAATTTCTCTTTTATTAATAAAATCACCAAAAATTTTATGAATGAAAAATAATAATAACCAACATACAGCCATCTTAATTCTTCACCGATGGGGTTGTTATGATAGATGGAACGAGGACTTGGGAAATGTGCCCACCACCCTGGAGCTTATAATACCTCATTAATGGTTGGAGGACATGGGTGGCCACTCACATTAATTAACATGCAGTCCCATAGTTTGTCAAGGGTTTATTATGGGTTTTGATGGCTAGTGATTTCCTTTTCAAAGACAGGGAATGAATCAAAGGTAATATCCTCAAACTCCTAGAGTGAATTGTTATAGAGCCAGCTCACAAAATATAAGAAAAGATAGATCAACGACTTCAAAATTGACCTCTTCAAGGGGGAAACCTCCTTTACATTACACAAATGAATAATTATTGGATGATTCAAATGAAAAAACATCCTTTCTATATATATGAGTCGAAGGGGTCACAATATAATCAGAGCCAACATAACAATAATAATGTAAGGGAAAAACAATAACAATAGTGGGCTTATATGGGGCACAACAATAAAAATAAGGGGGATACACTAATAACAATGAGGGAATACACTAGTATTATAGGGACCTAACATGCCCCTCTCCTTAAAAACAAGTGTTGTCCTCAACGCTTGAATAGTTTTGGATGCTTCTATATAAGATTCTCATCCTCCCATGTGGAATCTCTTGCGGGTAAGTTCTCCCACTTGATAAGATACTCTAAAATTGATCGACCTCATAGTTGTTGAGTTCTTTCTTCCATGATTGCTTCAGGTTCCAATATGATTTCTCCTTCCTCGTCAAGCTCTTGCAATATTGTTTGAACTATGAGCTTGTCACCTATAACCCTTTTTAAGCATGAAACAGGGAAAACTGGGTGCACTTGGGAATATGCGGGAAGCTTCAAATTTTATTCCATAGTAGTAATATTTTGCAACACCTTGTAAGGACCATAATACTTTGGTGATAGTTTGCTATCCTTCTTAGCATGCTTGCACGACATATTTTGTATGGTTGTAGTCTTAAAAATACCTAGTCGTCCACATCAAAACTTCTTTCACTATAATGTTGATCAGTGTGTTGTTTCATTCTAATCTATGTCAAAGTGACATTCTCCTTTAACAGTTCGAGAACTTGTTGTTGATGCTCAATGTGATCTTCCACTGCTTGAGCCTCGGAATTTTCTCATAAATATGATGTGTCGGATGGTGGATGGTATCCATAAAGTTCTATAATGGGATCATTTTTATTGCATTATGGATGGATGTGTTATACCACCATTCAACCAGAGGTAACCATTTGAGCCATTATGTGTGTTTATTAGATACAAAGGAACGAAGATATCCTTCCAAACATTTTTTCACTATCTCAGTTTGTCGATCTCATTGAGGATGATTAGATGAGGTGTGAGATATTTGAGTACCTGGACAAGAAAATAATTCCATCGAAAAATTTCTTGGGAAAATAGGATATCTCTCGCTTACAATAATATTTTGGTTTCCATGTAGCTTTTGAATTGTTTCTATAAATGCAGTAGAAACTATACTAGCTTTAAATGGATGAGATAATGCACAAAAGTGTGCATAGTTTATAAGTCTATCAACTACCACCATGATGACACTCTTTCCTCCGGACTTGGGTAAACATGTGATAGAATCCATTGAAACCTCCTCCCAACGTTGACTTGGAATGGATAAAGGTTGTAACAAACCCGAGGTCTTAATTGTATCAACTTTATTTTGTTGGCAAACCAAACATTCCGCCACAAACGTTCAAATATCAAATTTAAGGCCATCCCAAAAACAAATCCTTCTCAACCCTATGGTAAGTTTTTAAAAGTCATGAGTGCCCTCCAAAGGGAGAGGTGTGCAATTCTTGAAGAATATTTTGTTTGAGTTTGGAATTCTTACAAAGGTACAAGCGATATTTTTACCATAATGAATCATTATTCGAGCTAAATGTCTCAGATGTACTAGGATCTTGCTACAACTTTTGAATGAGTGCCCACACTTCTTTTTCATCCTTCCATTCATCCCTTGCTTTGGTTATCTAATCTAATTTGATAATTGAAATGACATAAAGCAAGGCTTCCACATCCTCATCCTTTCTTGAGAGTGAATATGCAATAACAATTTGCTTCCCTTTCTTGTAGATAATTTCAAGTCATAACCCAACATCTTTGTGACCCATTTTTTTCTCTTCTAAAGATAATATTTGTTCTAAAAAGTATTTAAGACTATCATCATATGTTTTTACCTTGAAGTGCCTTCCCATTATGTAAAGTCACCATTCCTTAAGTGCATGTAGTATTGCCAACATTTCCTTCTCATAAATAGCTTTGTGTAAATACTTTTATTTGATTGGACAACTTTCAAAAGAAATTGGTCTTCCTTCTTCAACCAAAACAACAACAATTCTAATTTATGATCCATCACATTCCATAATAAAAGTTTTTGTGAAGTATGGCATAGCTAAGACCGGTGCTTGGCACATTGCTTATTTAAGATTCTAAAAGGCCTTAGCTACTTCTAGAGTCTAATAAAATTCACCGTTCTTTAGTAATGTTGTTAGCGGTGGTGCTATAATCCCATAATTCTTAACAAAATTGTGATAATACCGTATCAACCGTAGAATCCTCGCAGATGCTTTATGGATGTAAGTATTTTCCATTCCTTAATGGCTTTAATTTTGTTAGGGTCTACCTTAACACCCTCATGAGATAAAATATGACCCATATATTCAACCTGTTGTACTCCAAAGAAACCTTTTGAGTTTTTTTCTATAATTGTTTCTCCTCCAATAGCTTGAGCACCCTGTCAACATGTTGAACATGATCGTTCCAAGACTTCTTGTAGATTAGTATATCATTCAAAAAAAAATCTAATGAAGGGTTTGAAAATGGACTTCATCAAACCTTGAAATGTAGAAGGTTCATTGGTACGGCCAAAAGGTGTGACCAACATTTCATAATGACCCTCATGAGTTCTAAATGTTGCTTTTGGAATGTCCTCAATCTTTATTCTTATTTGATGGTATCCTGAATCAATATCCAACTTGGTGTAGTAAATTGCTCCATGTAATCCATTCAATAATTCATTAAATGACAGGAATGGGAAATTTATCTTTAATAGTGAGCTTGTTGAGCTCCCTATAATCCAGACACATCTGCCATGATCCATCCTCCTTATGCACCAATACCATTGGAGGAGACAAAGAACTTTGACTAGGTTTAATTATACCAGCCTCTAGCATTTCTGCAACCATACATTCAATTTAAATCTTTTGGGCATATGGATATTTGTAAGGCCTGATGTTTGGAGGAATACTTTCTAGAATCAAATGAATAGCATGATCATGATCACTAATAGGTGGGAGGCCTTTGTGAGTCTCAAATACCTTGGAATGATTGTCCAAGACTTTTTGGATGTTTTCATAAATAGATGATTTCAATGATTGAGCATTAATCGAACATAATTGTGCAATTACACCATGTTATTATTTCTTTAGAATATTTTTCATGCTATTAGAGCTGATTATATTTCTTGGTTTCCCTACGATACCCCTTAATTCAAATTCCTTTCCTTCCGAAAAAAAATTCAAGAAATGTCCTTGAAAATTAAAAGCTATCATACTTGATGTACATCTTCTTCTTTTGATGTTTCTTGTTCCGTTTCTTCTTTCTCTTCACAATCGATGTAAAATAATTTCTTCTAAGCACACTTATGACCTTTAGTGTACTTGCTATCACACATGTAACAAATCTCTTTTTCTCTTCTGGTGTCAACCTTGTAGTTTTTGGAAGGCTAGGAGCAACCACACTTCGATCTTTATAGTTGTGAGTGGTAGGCCTCCTTGTTGCCATAATTTTTATTTTAACTTTTCTTGCCAACCTGAATGCCTTCTCTGATAAATCAGGTTCCGAAAGGTGAACCTCATGTTGGATGTTATCTTTTAGAGTCCCATGAATACATCAACCATATGCTCCTCTGGAATATCGTTTACCCTCATATTCAACTTTTTTAAGTCCTCAATGTGCTCCACTATTGAACGCTTTTATTTGAGATTTATCAATTGGATAAAGAAGGTGTTTCTCTTTGTATCCTCATAATGTGCTATCATTTCCTCCATAAAAATTTACCATGTGACATTTTTTTACTAGAGCAAAGCCATAGATACCATACAAACTGATTGGGTTATAAATATAAAGTTACAATGTGTACCTTTTTTTTGTTTTCCACATTATGGAGATCAAAATATTGCTCCATCTATAGTATCCATGTTACAAGATCCTTACCATCAAACTTCCTCATATTGATCTTTGGAATATGGTGGGTATTCAATCAGACATTAGAGTCTATTAAATAATGATTAAAATTTATTTTGTTCTCATCATGAGTTTCCTCTACTACCTTTTTGCAATTAGGAAGCATTTCATGTAACAACTTTTCCAAACCTCCCTTCAAACAGTCCATGTATTTCTTCAAATCTTCATTTTTACCTTTTGATTCATTGATGCCATTATTCAAAATCAATCTTAGCTTCCATGCCATTCTTCAAACCATCCATCTTAGCTTCCATGCCATTCTTCAACCCATCCATCTTAGCTTCTGTTACTTTTTGTGAGAGTGAGATTTGTTGCACCTGGTCTCGTAATTTTGATATATCATGTTTCATTTCTTCCTCGTCCTCATGAGTCATAGAAGAGATTTTAAGTTTCTTACTAGGTGTTTCCATTTTCTTTCTTATGGGAATCAATTAATATTAATTATGCTTCACTATTCCCTTTGAATCACTTCAAACTAATTTTTCAAAAAGTCTTATACAAATTTTAGAAAAGACTACACACCTTTTCATTTTTTTGTGTTGCTTTGTAGTTGCTCGATTTTGAATCTGATATATGTCTGAAATTTCGGATCTCCAAGGTATAAAATTTCATGTTGTCGTATACTTACATGTCGTCTTTCTAGCCACACAATTCTAATCAAAATTCGATTTTCCAAGAAAGAGTTATGCCCAATCTTCCACAATGACCTGATTATACACTAGTTCAATAGATCGAACTTATACGAAGCGCCACATGTCACTGTTTCGACCTTCGACCCTATAAGTGATACCCAACAAACTGAAATCCATCCTATTTATATATAATTTTATGAAATTTGAATCCAATGCTTATAGAGAAAGTTATGATGATTTTCCCAAGGTCACTTGTTTAGGATGGAATTTGGGAGCATGTAAAAACCCTAACTTCCTTAGTTCATATCTCTGAATATTGTGTGAGAAGTAATTTGAAATTTGGAAACAAAGTTAATCAAAATATCACCTTAGATTGCTTTTCTTTTGAGATTCTGTAGCTTCGTAGAAAACAAGCTATACTAAAACTTCCACGATGACGTGTTTGAAGTAGTGAAACCCTAGAATCCAAAGCTCTCATTCCAAATGTTATGCAACCAACTCACAAAATAGAAGAAAAGATAGATCAATGACTTCAAAGTTAGCCTCTTCAAGGTGGAAACCTCCTTTATATTTTACAAATTAACAATTCTTGGATGATTCAAATGACAAAACGTCCTTTATATATATAGGAGTTTAAGGGGTCACAATATAATTAGAGTCGACATAACCATAATAATGTAAGGGCATGAAAATAAGAATAGTGGGATTGTATGGGGCACAAAAATAACATTAAGAGGGATACACTAATAATAATGAGGGAATACACTAGTATTTTATGGACTTAACATAAATTTTCTATGAAGTTGGAACACGTGAGAGGTCTCATGTTGTAGCAAGTGGTGAGTTGTGCTAGTTTCCAAGTGATTGTAGGCGTGAAAATCTTTTTCGGTGTGGTTTTCTAGGACATCTATGTAGCCTAGTATATTTCGCATGTATAAGTGTCTAATATAGAGCTTGTGTTGGGTCTTTAATGTGTAAGATTTTTTCTTCACTCAAGTCTTTCCTTTGTTTTTCTTGGGTCTCCTGTTTAGATGTTATGGAGGGTTTTCTCTCAAAAGTATGGAGTCTAATTCTCTATGTATAAACTCTCTTCTTTGGTTTGGGGATAGCGTTGGGAATTTTAGAAAATCTAAGAGGGGTGAACAAGTATTTCACTTCAATCAACTAATTTTAACTTCATTGAACATGGATTATTAGCATTAAATTAAAAACATAAGTGAGAATCACATCAGATGAAAAAATAACACCACCATTCAATAGTTCACAACATTTAAGATAGTAGACAAGATATTTTTAGTTGGAACCCTTCTGAGAGAAAAACCATCGAGCACTTCTTAATATAGGTATTCCAAATTTGCATCAATATGAAGCTCTAACTTCCAATATTTTTACCATCAACTAAACGAGGCTCCAACCCAGTCATTTATATGATCCAACCTAAAGGAAACTCTAATTTCCTGATTTACTAGATCGAAGTGGAAGGACGCTCCAATGCCCTCGTTAACCAACTCCAACTAGAAGGATACTCCAATACCTTGGTTTTATCAGCTCTAACCAAATGGATGCTCCATGTAACACCCCTGAGTTAAAAGAAAATATTTAATTTACTTTTACTCTTATGACCTCATAAGACTATAAGATGAATGGAAAGTGTACTGATAAAGTTAATTTTTTTTTAGATTAATTTAATTTCATAAATAAGTTGGTTATCACATTGAAGGAAAGTACAGAAAAAAGGTCACTAAATGAAATGTCATTTACCATACAGTTAAAGGACAGTTTCTCCCATCTGTAGAGATAAATTATCTCTGTTGGGAATAGAAGCCGACAGGCAAGGAGAGAAAGCCTGAGGAAATGAGTGGGGCACTGGTAAGGGACGGCATGATGCTACCAATGAGGGTATTCTAGAGCTAGTTGGAGCTAGTCAAATTCCTAAGTTAGGGTTGTGGAGTATGTGAGTTATTGATCTAGACTTGTATAGTCATGATGGCTTAGGATAGAATTGGTTAGGTCACTTTCAACAACTATTCTGGAAATGAAATTGGCATGGAGGGATAGTTGCTAAAGATAACCATTCTCGTTGGTTGGGAGGAGTGAAATTTATTCCCTGCTTATTTTTTGTTAGTCTAAGATGAAAATATAAGCATATGTACTTGATTAGTTTCCAAAACTAAGTGTTTTACGTCACTAGTTATAAGATAAATGTTTTAGGTAAAAGTGATTGGTGTAATAAAATAATTTAACATGTTTAAAAGAAATTGTGATTGTGAGAGATGAATTGTGAAAAGATTGGTTCACACACACACACACACACATATAATTGTTGTGACCAATTAACTGAACTATTAAGGAACATGTTAGTTCAAATACAGAGACAAGATTTTAAGTAAAAATTGAACAATTCTTTAGATTTGCTAGATTCAAGATGTAGCAAGTCATGCCTACCCTAAACACTGGTAACAAAAGTTGTAAAATAAGTGTGTATGTGGAATGTAACTGTAAAGAGTGTACAAGGCTGTATAGAAGAGTACTAGATCTGTAACATTTTTAAAGAGTAATACTAATAGCTACACTAGAATAGGGCAAGGGCTATTTTAATTTTACTAACTCTTGGGAACCTAAAACTTGCTTGGAACCAATTTCTTATCTAGGTCCATTTGAATAGAGCTAGTAGCTCGGGACAAATTATGGAACCATTCTTATAACCCAATAGTTGCATAAGGCCTCTATGGTATGTCGTTACAAGGCTTTAAAGAAGAGAAAAAACATAAATAGAAACCAACAATAAAACCCATACTCTATGACGAGTCTTGTAAAATAAGAAATACATAAGTGTAAATTTTCAATATTAGAATAAATCAAGCTATATTTTTTTTCAGTTCAAGAATTTTACAGCCAATGGGGTGTTTTACTTTGAAACCTGCTATCAGTCTACTAAATTATTGGCACTAGATAATAATAAGAGATATTAAAACTATAAAATTTATGAGATTAATTGTAAATGTTGGGAAATGGAAACAAGAAATGTATATTTTTCATTTAGGAAAGATTTCCCATATAAATCTATCGTTATTAGCTTAGAACTCTAAGATATAAAAGAACACAAAATACAGAGCCCCTGTAAACTCCATGATGATTATAATAAGAAAATAATACTCATAATGGTGATTTGTAAGTGTATACATACCATCAATATTATCGACACAAAAGATACAATATATATAGTTCAGGTGTTTATTTAAATAAGGAAATTATGAAACTAATATACATTTTAAATAAGTACCAAAACCTAACTAAATTATGTAGATAACTTATTTCGTCAAAAAGACCTCTTAATATAAAGAGAAAGTCTTGGAGAATTAAATAAAATTCCATCTGATAGGAGAAATCCAATTACTACAATAAAATATAATAAGCCCCAAATCAAACACAAATCATGTCATATGACTCAATAGCCTTATTCAGCATAAGTAAAAGCCACAATACATACTAGATGAAATATGTACAAATATAAGTGTAAGCTAAACATGTCTTAATGAAATTGGAACATGGGGATTAAAACATTTTCTATTCATTATTCATGAGATATTACATTAACTTGAGGAATGGGTCATGGTTTAGCAAAGGAGCTGCTTTAGTAAAGTATACAACAAAAAGTAATCTAAATTTGAAACACTAGTTGGATGAACACCCAATAGCATCTGGAGAAGAGTGTAATGTCAAGAAGAAATTGAGTGATCAAGTCATAAAAAATCCCAAGAGAAATGCTAGAGGGTGAAGTAGAAAACTACATTTAAATGATATACATAATATAAGAAAAAAAATGTTAGAACTTATAATGGAACCACCCATAATCCAATACTAGAATGGATTACCTAAAAAATAACCTATGCTTTTGAAAACTCCTAGAAGTAACCCTAAACACCCCAAATCATGAATTTATTTAAAAACAACACACAATAAGGAATCTTGTGAAATAGTAAGGAGGGGAAATCAATTATCGGATGTAAAATGAACCCTTTGATGGGATTCATTGACACTACATGCATTTCCAATTCTAAAAATAATTGTGAGGATTAGTCATGGTAAAATTCATCGATGACCTCTCACCCAATTAAAAGCCACAATAAAACTAAGGAAGGAAGAGTAAGTAACTATTCAAGGTAAAAAGAATATGCCAAGAAATATCTTGTTGGTATTCATAAATTAAATTTTTACATGATCGAATGGATTCAAAAGGTGCATCTAAAAGTATCTTCATTTGGGGTTTCCTCAAGAAATTGCAACATAAATTCTGGTAGTGAGAATGAAGAGAATGAGTCAATCACATTGTAAAATGAGAAGGTGGTTACCCTCTAGCCATTTCCTTCATCCTACAGTGTCGGATTGAAACCCTACACTCTAAATGGTGGATCTAGTGACACTTCACTAGTATCCGACTTTGCGAAGACTTGAATTTTATGCATTATAATTGTACATTCTAGAGATTTCTCAAGGAAAATTCACATATAGAATGATAGAGTCAACCATAGAGAGAGGTGAGACAATTGATTTATGTAATTATAATTATATATATATATAATATATTATATAGATTAATATATATATATATATTATATATATAATATATATATAAATATAGTGCCACGAATCATAAAGGCATGGTTTTTCATTGCTATAATTATATTGTACCTACTTCTAACAAACACCAAGGGTGAAGACATTGAAGCCTTACAGTTTAATATGTAGAAGTGTTAGTATAATGCACGAATTAAACCAATTTGACACCATTACCACAACCATAGTATGCAAAGCTATAAATAATGTATTGGTAATGAGTATAGTTAAGTAGAAGGTTATGATCATTTTTCCCTTGCAATCAAAGTAAGGCCACACCATGTGTAGATAAAAAAAAAAATAGTAAGTGTGCATGGACGAAGTTACAGTCCAAAACCCCACACAAAATCTAACCTACCCTATCACCACCATGTCATGTTGAATTGTTCTCAGGGTCAAACCTAAAGGAGACTTCAATATCATACCTTGCACCATCCTCCCACCCTACTCAACAAGTAGACCATGCTTCACAATTTTCAAATTGGATCCACTTGTGCTCAATATCCAATCAAAGACAAATTGTAATACATTCTCTATTTAATGAAATCTTCTTCTACTTGATATGTACATCAATCCATAGGTTCATAGAACATTATCTTCTACTCAAGTTGCATCATCCTGCTATCAAACATCTAGCCATATAACCTTGGTTCAACAAGAAAATTAAAGGCACTATAAACCATGACATTCATCAACTACCCACACAAGCCAATAAAATTTCTCAATAGATTCTGTGAAACCTTAACTCAATAATAACATACGAAACATGCATCAATGCACCTATAGTATATCATGTCAAGCTTTGTCTATTGTTGCAAACCCTATATACAACAACAAATATGCTCAAGGCTTCTTGTAATGCACACATCAACAAAATTTCCACTACAATCGTTAGTAGAAACATACAAAACCTATAAATGTGAGATTAAATCATTATATGTAGTGAAACTTATGTCCAAACCCTACCAACAATAATACAATATGGGTCTTATCATCTCATTCTTCTTATACAATACTTTTCTCAAAAATACTTTGATTGCCAACAAGTCAAGTTTGAATTGCAATAACGAGATACAGAAGTATCGACATACAATCATACTCTCTCACTAATAACCCTTAGTAAGAATATTCAACAAATGAAAACATATGCCACTTCAGACCCCACTAGCTCAAATAATCTAATATCACAGACCCTAGTAGATTCTATAATGAATACTTCTTTGTCATTTCTTACGATCAACATGCAATATTCTTGTCATGATACTTCGTATACAATCATAATCCATGACAACCCTGAGAAACATCATCATCCCTTTTCATTGTTTGACCAAAGATGACCCTAGCAACTTCAACAAGTCTTATAGGTTCACTCAACCCTCGAGATATAAACCCTCAAACAAATTCTCACATACCTATTTTCTAACTAATTATTTTTGTAATATATCACTTTCCATATGAAGGGTTATCATGCTAAGATAAGTTTAGCTTAGCTCATTTAACTAGGATTTTCTCGTATTTCTCCCTATGAAACCCTTTTTGAAGATATTATAAATTGCTATATGTCACAAAATGTTAAAAGGTGAACTATGTCACTCTTATGGTACATTTTATATTATTTCCCATAGTTAACATGTGTACTTATGGATATAGTATCATGGTGCTTATATATGTTAGAGGGTTTTTCATATTCCACCTAGAAAAACCTTGGTTATTAAAAAATTACCCTTTCTCTTAACATAACTAGATTTCAATGTTCCAAGGGTTCACACGGAATTAAATGAAATCGTTTATGTGGTGAGGGTTATGGTAAGACATGTGAATAATTAAAAGTGGGCATGCACCCTAATCTCCATGAAGATCATGTGACCCCCATGTGCCTAGCCATGTGGACAAAGTAGATATATTAGCGTGATCTAAGGGTGGATATTTTTTCTCAGTAACCCTACGCCTTAGCCCTATAATAGGCATGAATTCACTTTTTCTTTTGTAGTTTGGGGAATGGTGTCTTGCGCACAGAGCACCACTTCTATAAAGGTGTAGGTCCTTGGAACTAGTGTCCTATTACACGAGTCTATGTGCATTTATATCATTAATATCTCTACTTCTTAATGGAACTACAGACGTCTATGCTAAATCAATATACTTTTATTTTCTTCTGTGAATAATTTTTGTTTTGGTTTTTTTCTTTTTTTTTCATGATTCCCTGGGTATTTTGTTTGATTTATGCTACATTTTTTATTTTGGTAATGTTGTGTACCATTGTTACCAAGTTCGTTCGCATCAGTGAAAAAATACGATAATTCGCCAGTTCAGTTAATTCGGTGAATTCAAATTCAGTACGGTGTAACATTTTTTTCAAAGTCCCTTGCGCCAGCCTCGCTGTCTCGTGCTTAGTCCCTTAGCTTGAACGTGTTTCGCGTAATGTGTTTTGTTACACTGAACAATGGCCTATACTGTAAATAGATCTGGCATATGCTTCGTTACACCTAACAATGGCCATACGCAGGGTATATGGTAAATAGATCTGGAAGTTTGATATATACACACCCACATGGTTGATTAAATAAATATGATTTTTTTAAATTAAGGGATTTTTAAACATTGTTTAAATATATTTTAAATTCAGAAGATAGTGTTCTACGTATGTAAATTTAAAAGTATTGATTTACTCTTTTTTTTACTTATTTTGTTAAAAAAATAAAATTACATTTATTTCATTAAATTAAAAACGTATTTTTCAATAGTTGAATTAGTGGAAATAGGTCATTGAACTAGAAATTTTGAATTCCATCTTTGCTTTGTTGATCCATTGGAAAAATACAAGTTCCGATTTGTGCAACATTGGTGAAAATAATACAGGGAAGGGCAAAACAAGTTTGGAACTAGGCAACCTTAGTGGAAAATTGAATTAATGTAGGGAAAGGCAAAGCTAATACTAAGATCACTTAACTTTCATAAATTTTCTTATAAGATATATATATATAATATATATATATATATATATATATTATATATACAAAATCGTAAATGTCTTTTATTTATTTTTATTTTTTCCAATAAGAAATATCAACTTGCTTAATTCATTATGTGATTATAGAAGCTTTAATACATAAAATACCAACTTTTTTTATTTTAACAAATTGATAATTCTTATTGGAAAAAAATAAAAAAAATATATAATTTTTATAGAAAAAAATAGTAATTTCTATATTAGAAAATTTTATAAAATAACAAATTGCAATTAAGAAAAAGATAATTCTTACTTACAAGAAGTTATAAAATAGAAAATAGGTTGCAAATCAATAACTCTTATATAAAACATAAAAAACAGTAATTTCTGTTTTGGAGAAATATCTAATTATAAAATTTTTATGTTTTTGTTAAAATTTTGGATATAATGATTGTTTATTTAAATTTATAAAAAAAATAAATATATTTAAGTATTTATAAGATGTATAGTGTCGAATTTTTTCCATTTTGAATTTTATAGAGTCGTATTTTTTCCTATGGTATCGAATCCGAATTCGAATTCGAATTTGGTAACTATGTTGTGTACATGGTCTCTTCTCTTTGCTGAAACAATTAAGGCTATCAAAGCACCATAACTGTCTATTATTTGTTCTCAGAAAACCCATCTTCAAGTAACCTCTGACTTCATGGTTAAAGTTCAATTTTCTTATTCAAGTTACAAGTTTACTGTTAATTTCTCACTAGGATTTTCGATTGTCCCAGTGATAATTTTCTTAAAGTGTGTCGTCTCTCAGAATATCAGTGGAGGCTTGTCCTACTATTTTTTGGCTTAGGTACGTTATTATGTTTCAAACCCCAAGTACCAATTTCCCCTGTCAAAATTTCTATTTATTTTTTCCTCTGCTTCTCCTGGTCATGAGAATTTTGTTAAACCCTTTATGGTTTATCCTTTCCTCTCATGGGAATTAGTTTCCATTCAAAATTTCTATTTATTTTTTCCTCTGCTTCTCCTGGTCATGAGAATTTTGTTAAACACTTTATGGTTTATCCTTTCCTCTCATGGGAATTAGTTTCCATTGCTTCATTTGATTTAGTGTTGAGGGTTTTTATATGTAAATTGTGTAGGTAAAATTTTTCTGTTCATCCCCTCAACAAGTAATATTCCAGATCGCTTTTCAAATTCGTAGTTTTGGATTCGTTATTTTTTTCTTTTGTTTTGTGGAACAGGCGACAAGTTCTAACGTCTCCCCTACGAATTTTTCCTGTCAGGTATGGCTACGTTCTCAAGTTACGTTTGAGAGTCTCAAACTGAGATAATTGTGTCGCCCTGATGCCCAATTACTATGCTACTGGTCAATTTTCATTGCGTTTCTCTATTGGGTACTTGTTATTCGGGTTTCCAAGAGATGTGGTTGTTCCACCTCCTTGAAATGTGAAGTTAATATTGTTGCTGATGTGATACTATGTTTTTAGCCTATGGCCTATTATTCATATATTTGTAGTAAAGAGTACATTTGAAGTTTTTACACTTGTGACCTCCATTCTCCTGAATTTCACATGTATTTTTTTTATCCCAATTTTGTTACAGGACCCTTAGGGTCTTCGGAATTTTATTGTAAACACTTTTTTTGAATCAGAGTGTTTTTATCGTTATTGGTTCCTAATACTATGATTTTATTATTTAATTAATTCTATTTCTTTCCCCTTGTATTAAGCATCCTTGTATATATATCATCTATATGTTTCTTTTCTTAAAACAAGATTGTTAATTTTCCAGTAGCTAGAAGTAGCTCTCT
>APFE031539255.1:0-22481 GCA_000404065.3 Pinus taeda
TTGGTTTTTAGGATAATGAAGATATTAAATAGACTTAGGAAATTATATTGTAAAAACATCTTAAGGTGAATGGTTAAATCATAGACATTGGACAAGTATATTTGTATACTTCTGTTTTAAACTGAAACAAATCCAGGGCTAAAAGGAATGGATTGATTGCACTAGTCATCCTTCTATAACTTTCCAACATATGCTGGAGTAAACAGATTGTAATTTGGGTAATTTTTTCTAATTGCAAACGGGAACATACTTGTGTATTGGCAGGGGGGTTACGAGGTCCCTAGAAGGATGAATTTGAATCTTTTTGGGTTTTATATATAGTATAGGTTTTTTTCTCATGCTTTTTTGTGAATGACACGGGTGAATTTTATCCTACACCCACTAGGTTATCAATATGTAATTTCAGTAATTTTGATTTCAAAAAATATTTTAAAGAAATGCAATGATTTCATTTGTGTATTCAATAAACACAATATTCTAATGGAATTCTGCATTTGTGGTTTACCTATACAGATTCCATGGAGAAGTGTTAGTGGTGTGACATTAATTGTCCTCAAGCAGAGGCTTTAGTTTACTCTTTTCTGGAAGCAAATACTTTCTTCCAACATTTTGAGTTCCATGAAAAATTTGAAAGTCATAATAGTATTCAATTATGGGTTCAAGAGAGACATAGTATTCAATTATGGGTTAAAGAGATCCACATTGAATCATCTATTGGCCTTATCTTCACTTAGTTTAAGACTATTCACTTGGAGAGGTTGCATGTGCCCCCACTTCAAGAGCATAGTAAAGTCATGTAGAACTTAGAGAAGCTATGTTTAAGCTTTTAGTGAAGATTGGAAAAATGTTTGGGTTCAATAACACCCAATCGAGCATTAAGCTTCCAATAATGCTAGATTTTAACCTGGAGCACTTTTGTGATTTGGAGGAGATGCCCCCTCGTGTTTGTGACACATCTTTAGTTGTGAATTGGACTATTACTAACTGTCATTTCCTTTGAATGTTACCTGATGACTTGGGGAACCTAAACTATTTAATAATGTTAAGGAAGGAAAGAAAGTACATTACACTAAGTTCCCTTATGCTTTTCAAGTTTTTCTTGGATATCTACAATGTTTCAGGTAGGAAAGTACATTCTATTAATGGAAATTTGTCTTGATAGAAAGGCCCAATTTCAAATTCTAATGCTTTCAAAAAACATTGTATAACTGTAATGTTTCTAAAAGGAAAGCATATTTTTTCAATTTAAGTATCATGATCCCATATTCCAACTTATTTTTCAGTAACCCATTAGGCTTTGTAGCTTTGAATAAATCCATGTCTTTTGATAAGATCCTCTTCCAAATTAAAATGTAGTTTCCTTTTGGAAATAACCACATATAGTGTCTTGATTTTGTTATTGAGAAAATAGAGGTTGTGAAACAAGCCTGTGCCATACAAGGACTTGATTCATTGATTATGTATAAATTATAGCTCTAGATGTAACAATGTCTTGATTTTGTTGCTTGAAAATAGAGGTTATGCTTTACTATTTCACAGAATTTCTTACAATCTTTCCATAAGTATTGATTTGTAATCTCAGCCAGTGAGGGATGACTGTAATGAAAAAGGTAATATTCCATGGTTTTAAGTTCCCCTCTTACTAAATATTTAAATATATCACCACAATTTAACTGTTAGTTAAAGGAATTGTATTTGATTTGTAAAAAATTCATTGCTTGATTTATAGATTTTGATTTTTTCCCTTTTTTATTTTTTTCTTAGATTTGGTATGAGATATCTTCCAAGATTTGGGTTCCCTAGTTTCCCCACCATAGTATGAGGTTTAGATGCTATCATTAAATATTCTTGGAACATTACAACTTTTCCAGTAAGTGTGCTTTGAAACATTGTTGTTGCTTTTCCATGGTGTTAATGCAAATAAGCACTACAACTAGTGCCATTATTTAGATCAAGTGCCAAAATCTAGGTGGTCTTGTAATGATGCAGTGATTGTTTTATAGCTACTAAGGTCATATGCATTTTTATCTCTCATGTTGTCCTAAGATATTCAAATTCAGAATAAGAATTCAGGTCTCGTTTCCATTGTAGATTGTAGTCAGTTTCTTGAACATAATATATAGTAGATTATCTTTTGCTAATCAACTGTGGATGTGATCCCTCGCAGGAAAGAAAATTCAAAGTGACTTTGATTTCACATTGATTTGTCAAAACATCCACACAAGAAAGGAGATTCAAAGTGACACTATGATGGCCATTATGTCAAGCCAGGTGGTGGCACTCCCTTGATCGTGAGCATGATTGTGATCAAGAAGGAAGACTTCATAGTCTAGATTGATTGTTTAGCAGTGATAGTTAGTGGGCTCATTCACAAAAGCTTCTATTTCACTAATCCTTTTTATAGAGTTCTCAGATTCAATTTCCAAAGGTTTTAATTACACTATAGAGTTGAGTTTTGAGAGAGTTGTGATTCACAGTGTTAAGTATAGCAGATATGACACTTGAACGAAGACAAGCATAGTAGAGGTATCAGACTCTATTATCAGCTTACCTGCATATTATAAGGGACTTGGTTGCCTTTTTTATAATTTTATAAACAAGTTCCATGTTGTGGAAATGTGAAAAAAAACAGTGATATTGCCACCATGTGGCTCTTGTCATATATGGTTTTATACTTTTTAAAAAAATTCTCTAAGAGTTCACAATGCTAAGATTCACTAGGACTTTACAAAGTTTTATTATTTAGTGAAAGACTTGCCAAGATATTAAAAGATTTTATAATTGAGTAAAATATTCGCCATGCCTGGTGAGAGATTCGCCAAAAAATTATATATACATATTATATTATTAATAAAATCGCCTTCCATTTTTCCTATATACCATGGAGATTCGCCCATTTATTATATTTATAAATTTAGGGGGGGTTCTTAAAATTTTCCCTAATCATCGTTGTCATAACACATGCTTATAACCAACGTAATAATAGTAGAATATCAAGGATACATCAGCCATAAAATCCACATATAAACCAGTACATTTATACATAACATATCAAGTAAATAACCTCTGTAAAATCCAACCCGGGATGGGACTACCACGTTCCACCTTATCACAGAATGGCTAAGCCAATTCTCTCTTCATCCATTCACCCCTATGCCATATTCCGAGCTTGAATGTGGGACTCAAACCAAAAGAACCAACCAAGGTATATTGATGTTAAACCACCTCACCTTCATCAATAGAAACTAGGTTCCACCGTAATCCACACTGGATCACTAGGCCAACAAATTATATATGTAATAATAGGCTTTACCATGATCTCCACCAGATCACTAGGCCAAAAAAAGCATGGATGCCACCAGATTTCTCCACCTACACTGAGGAATTTTTCATGTCTCCTAGTCTCTCAGGCTTTATCGTAATCCACAATACGATCCAGAGATCACTAGGCCCTAAACTAAGACACCGCCCTCTAGCCTTTCCCATATATCTCGCCATTCGCCGACAAGGATTCCTAGGCCTAAACAAGGGTGACTATCTCTAGTATTTACCATATATCCCGCGATTCGACAGTCGAGGATTCCTAGGCCCACCGAGGAAATACAAAATTCGGCTTTACTGCAACCCACAGTCTGATTTAGGAGTTACTAAGACATGTGTTCTATCATTTGGAGATTCACCTCACTTAGTTTCAAATCCATCCGATAATCCAAATCAACCAAAACATGAGAACCCCATCACACCATGGCTATCTAGAAATGGCATGGCTAGGTTGAAAACATTGTCACACCTAGAAAAACCCATGCCACAAAAACAAAGAACCACATGAAATACAATGTATGCCAAATCTAGAAAGGAAAAAACATATGCAAACCGATACCTACAAGGAATCCTACTGTAGTTGCTTTATCCCGCCCCTCTTTGCTATTGGCATTATGATGCATGTGTTGTACTTGATGGCAACCCACTCATAGAAGAACAACACACTTATATATATAACTAGATGAATCTATAGAAGAGATATCAAATGTGTCAGAATACATGGGATGCAGGACAGCTCAAAGGAATCAGATGACAGTTTCTCAGTATGACAAGTTAGCTTTGTCATCAAGTCCAAAGGTGGATATTGTTGGCATTATGATACAGGTGTTGTCCTTGATGGCAACGTACTAAGATGACAGATCACAGTTCAAGCTCATAGAATGAAGTAAATGAGATGAGCACAGGTCCCTGTTCACAAAGTTGCGGACTTTGGCAAGTTCCACAGGTGCACCCATGAAAAGGTACGGACATATTCACAGGTGTTCTAAACAAAAAGAGCGAACGTAAAGTACACGCACTTTCATGGAGATAAAAACATGCGCACATCGAAACTTTCATGGAGATAAAAACATGCGCACATCGAAAATATTATGGTTGGTCCATGGTATTTAGTCCAACAGTCTTGATCCTATGGTTTTGGTCCGTGGTTTTGCATCTAAAGTATTGAACCCAGGTTTTTGGTCCCTAGTATTGTTGATCCTACGGTTTTGGACCATGGTTTGAGTAAGGCCTAGTCTATAAAAAGGAAAGGAGATCATTTGGCTATACATAGATGTTGTTAAATATCTTAAGTAGAGAAAGATCTAAAATACATGTGATCGGTTGGTGAGTTATAGCCGAACCTAAATCGCTGGAGAAACCTGAGTATTACAAGACAGATCTACTGAGGGGTCGAGATCTCTTTGGTGCATGATCAGATTTGTAAATCTGATAGTCTGGGGTATAACTGAAGTCTGATAAATTATCTATACCCGCAAGTCCACAAGCTAGACACGGTGCAGGTGCGCAAATCCGCAAGCTAGACACGGCGCAGGTGCGCAAATCTGCAGGCTAGACAGAGCGCAGGTGGGCAGATCTGCAGGCTAGACATGGCGCAGGTGCGCAGATCCGCAGGCTAGACACAGCGCAGGTGCGGATGCCCACAGGCTAGACACAACGGAGGTGCGGATGCCCGCAATTTTCTATTGGTGAAGTTGTGGACTTTTCTTGAAATGTGTTTTAGATGATTTTGTCTATTACTAAAGTGTTCAGGGTTCTGAATTGGTGTCTGGTTGCTGTGTGCTGAGAAATTATTGATTCAGTATTTGTACAAGGAAGTTGGTTGATTGCAGATCTATTTGATGTTTGATTGATATTCATGGGTCCAGTATGAAAATTGGATGAAACGTGGCCTTCAGATTATGTGTTGTGCTTCAGGAGTATCCAGTCTGAAAATGTATGGAGCGTGGTACCCAGAGGAGAGAAGATTGTAGGTCGGCGCCTACGTACTAGTATCTTAGCTAGTACAAGAGCTAAGGGGGGTGGTAGCTCCCTTCCAGTAGCAGTTGGAAAATGCGTAAAGGTTGGAGCATTTCTGCATGTAGCAGCCTGCGTACTAGTAAATGGATCGGCTAGTACAAGAACTATGGGGGTTGTAGCTCCCTTCCAAGTGAAGCTAAAGAACGAAAGAAGATTGTAGCCTTATGCAGGTAGAAGCCTGCGTACTGGTATATGACTGCACCGGTACAGAATCATTGTAAAAGAAATTTCTTATTAAAAAGAAGATTGAGTCGACGTGCATCAGGTGTTTTTCACCCACATTAGGTTTCCACCTTACATCATGGTGTTCATGTGTGCTTCTTGTGTGTGATGATCTGTTTTACTGTTCTTATGGTTAATAATGTTCTGATGCACTCATTAAGGATCAACTAACTGAACCATAAGTTTACTGGATATACGCTTGTTTCCTTAACTGAAGTAGTGTATATTAATCTTAATATGGAAATGAAAATTTTATTTTGATGTGATAATACTGATTCCCCCCCCCCCCTCAGTATTATTTCCAACATTTTCTTGCACCTTCCTTCCTCTTGCCTTCTTTTCCTTTCTTGATCCAATATCAAAGTGCTCCAAGAAAACTCTAAGTGTCAAAGAGTGAGAGAGAGAGAGAAAGAGAGAATAATGAGAGAGCTCCAAAACTAAACTAAAAAAAGGTACCAACTTATCCTCAAAGCCTTTTTATTAATGTGACTTTTATTTTCTTCATTTTCCATTATTTTCCTTCATTTTCCTTATCACATGCAACCTGTGACCTTTCACCTTCATTTTCTCCTAATTTTCATTATTTTCATAGATAAATGTGCCAAAGATTCCATTTTTCCTTTCCAAAGACTTTGCCATTTCCTTTTCCAATTTTCTTAGCCATAATTACAAAATGAACACCCACATTGGGATGTCTTGCCCAAAATTTAGCTTGAAATAAGTGTCCCATCAACCGTGTTTATTATTTCACCTTTCTTAACTTTTATTACATGGAAATTTCACGAAGGTTGTTACAGAACCCTCCCCCTTGGGGGACATCATCCTTGGTATTACACCACACCTATACCTCAGCAAAACCGATGAAAAGAAAACGTACTGCCCATGGAGCTTTATAACATAGCTCGATGCAATATTTACAATGATCACCTTGCTGAAAAGAAAATTAACATGACAACATAACGACATGACACTCATACCGCTTATTGGAGCTTTATAACATAGCTCATGGCAGTGTTTACATCCATATACATATGTACATATACCAAACATAACACCAAAACATATGCCAAAACATATACTAAGCATCATACCAAAACTTATTTACCTCATCTCGCAAAAAATGAAGGATACATAGCCCGTATCTGATTCGCCATCTCCCATGTAGCTTTATCAGGCCCAAAGTGCTTCCAATGCACTTTAACTTGCTTGATTCTGGAGCATGGGAACCTTTTTATGAAATATACACTGAGGCTCTGGCTGGAATTCTCTATTTGGCTCCACTTGCAATACAAACTAGTCAATCACATGATCAACATCTTTAACAAACTTCTTAAGTAATGACACATGGAAAACATCATGGTATTTTACTGTTGTAGGTAGTTCAAGTCGATAGGATACTAGTCTAATCCTCTCAATAATCCTAAAAGTTCCACAAAATTATGGTGCCAACTTGGCACGTGATCCAATCTGCAAGGAGCTCTTCTTTGGTTTGATGTGTAAGTACCCATATTCCTGAACCTGGAATTGCTTGAACAACCTATTATGATCTGCATATATCTTCGTCCTATCCTTTGATGCTTTCAAATTCTTCTTGATTACCTGCATTTCTTCTTCCATTTCTGCCAACATGTCCTGTCCAATCAACACCTTGTTAACTAGATCACTCCAACTGATGGGATTATTACAACTTGACCCATACAACGCCTTGAATGGACTCATCTTCAAAGATTCCCAATACCCATTGTTATAAGAAAACTCTACCAGTGGAAGATACTCTTCCCACTTTCGTTGTTGATGCATCATGTACATCCTCAACATGTCCTCCAATATCCTGTTGACCCTCTCTATCTTTCCATCTATCTGTGGAGGTTAAGTTATACTAAAGGCCAACTCTGTGCCCAAACTCGCAAACAACAACTTCGAAAACTTGGAAGTGAAATATGCATCCCTGTCTGACACAATCTTCTTCGAAACTCTTGTTGGCCAGTGGATCCCCCCATAGCATGTTTTTGGGGCTTAAAGCCCGGATTTTGGTCAAGTGTAATGTAAAGACGCCGCGAAATGTGGGCGCAGAGCGTGAGAGTTTAGGGTTGTCCGCCTTAAGATAATGTAATTTAATGTAAAGTGTGTCGGCCTACCCATGGTCCGTGGACGATGGGATTGTATAAATAGAGCGAGGCTCTAAGTGTAAAGGAAGCCTTAGTTTTGAGAAGTAACAGATAGATGTGAAGGTATGGTTAGAAGATAGAAGTGAATCTGAAATGTATTGGATCATAGTGGTAGGTAGAGGCTCTGCAGTTGAGTGCGCAAAGGCCTAGTAGATTCCGCAGCTGAGTGCGCAGGGCGAAGTCAGGTTTGTAACTGAACTTGAGTATTAATAAAGATAAGATTGATTTAGAATATTGTGCATCTGTTTGTAGATATATACCTCTATATTCTGGTTATCTTTATGAATTTATCTTGTTTCCGAGTACTCGCGCTAGTCTAGAAGTTGAGTAAGTAATAATAATATTGGGCCCGCAAAAACTAAGTTAAGCACTAATATAATAGCACAGTAAGGACTGGATCGGAATAATACGAAGGTGCGCACGAGTTGCGAAGAATAGAAGGCTGCGCGGAGCAACACGGCACGAAGGTTAGGATCGTGAACCTCCAGACCCCTCATCAAAACATCCCTAGGGTGCGAAAACCTAGTTCCAGCACCCTCCCATACTACTTCGAGTGAGACCTTAGTCCGCGCTCTGCGGACTGTTGCCGAAAGGGCCAGTAGTACCGGGATTTGCTTGGCTAAACTCACTGCTGAACCTGGGTCAGGCCCCATGTAGCCAACAAATGGTTCCATTGCCGAGACCGGGATCTGCCTAAGGGATGTCTGATGTCATGCCACTGGAACCCAACAAAGAAGGAAATTGAAGAGTGGTTGGACAAGAAGATTCACGAGTTAGTGACACAGGAAAATAGAACTCCGTAGGTATCCGAGAAAAGGTGTCTAGATCATTACATGTATATGGAAATCCATGAGACCTTCTTCGCATCCTTTCCTTCTGAACTATATGAGTGGATTGTGAGGTTAGCCTACAGCTAGGGAAGGTGTAAGCTCGACCAACCGATAGTGTGGACTCTGAAATTAGTATGAAGACTAGAGGCACCAGAAGATAAGATCACGCAAGTTGTGGACCATTGGCTCAACCAGATAATAGGGGGATTTATCACTAAGTTTGAGATAGACACGACCCTGAGCTACAGCGAAGTAGAACGACGGTTTCTCAAGGGACCGCGAGGTAAGTACATTAAATCTTTGAATACCTGGATTAAGATGTTGTTATGTGAAAAGCGGGTTATGCGAATACATTAATGTTTGGAACGACGCGGAGCGGAAAGATCTACAAAGGTAGCGGGGGATTAGGAAACAGTCCCTTAATTTCACCTTCGCGAGAGAGTGAGGAAGAGCTTGCTTGGGTCTCTCCGAGAAGTGCGGTCAGTTTGATAAGGCAATGCATTCCGCAGTTACCACTCCCACCCATGCCACCACCCTCTTCACCTCCTTCACCTCCATCTCCACCCACTCCACCTCCACCAACCTTGCAGTTCAAAATGGCGAGCACGATCAAGCTACCGGTATTCAGAGGAGTAGGGAATGAAGATCCTGACTAGTTCTAGTTCATGGTAAGAGCAATGTGGGAAGCGCAAGGGGTCATGGATGACAACATTAAGAAGGATACATTGGTGAGCATACTACAAGATTGCGCCTTGACATGGTATATCAAGCACTCTAATCATCACCCAAATGAAGAAATAGCAGAGATCCAAAATGCGCTGAACAGAGAATTTAACCGGCCAAAATCAAAGACATAGTCAATCATTGGGTTTAAAGAGATCGTGATGCTTCCAGGCGAAACCCCCTGGGATTTGGATCAGTGACTGAAGAGTATGATCCGTGAGGCTAATATGATGCTCATGGATGCGTAGCATTGCGCATGGTTTGTGGCGTCTCTGACACCGCACCTAAGGATGGCACTGTCACAACAGAAACTTTCTACTCAAGCTGAAGCGTTGGAAATGGCGATGAGGTTGCATGAGACACCAATACAAGATCCAGGGCTGGGAGTTCAACAAATCCATGTGCAACTACAAAATCTCTACCTGGAAATGTAGAGCTTGAAGCAGGATAAGGCACCGCGGCCAGAGGCACACAAGGAAGTATGGTGCATAAAATGCAAGAGCCAGGGCCATGACAAGGATCACTGTCTAGTATTTGTGAACAACTTGGCAGGAGGGGGACCAATGTCGTTGAGACCGGAGGCACAGGCAGGGCCAAGTGTGACACCCATGTTATGGTGTGTGATCTGTCAGAGAGGAGGAAAACACACGACGGATAATTGTCATTTGTTGCAGAAGTATATGTAGACTCCCTAGCAACTGTCTTGTAATTTCCGAAGGTCGGTAGGACACGACGAGCGCACTTGTCACAGATACGAGTTAATGATGGACCGGACCCCAGCATATAGGATGCAGATAGAAATGTGAGCTCTTGACCTAGCTGCGGGGATGGCGCACGCTAGATTTCAGGGGCGAGGTCGAGGATGAGGAGGAATGAGACCAGGAAGGGGCCGCGGACAGTTAATTTGTTACAATTGCGAAGGACTAGGGCACTGCACTCACGATTGTACCAACCTGACGAGAATATCCTATTCATACTGTGCTCAGTTTGATCATGAAATGGTATATTGTCCTACATTGATCGCATAGATGTGTGAAAAAGGGGTACTCTAGCCTCCTTCGACTCAAAATATCCAAATGATGAGATCTGAACCGCATGAAGAAGACCCAAATGTGAATATGGTGCTCAGAAGCGATGCAACCCCATGGGAGGATAAGGGGAAGTAGACTGAGGAAGATACATGGGTTCGCAAGGCTCCTACAAAGGAACCTAAGTTTGACTTAGAACACGCAAAGGAGACGTTCATGAAAGCTAAGAAGAGCTTCGCGGAGGCCTCCACTTTAGGTAGTAAGGATCAACGAGAGCCAGGGATGGATCCTTCTATGCTTACTACCTTTTTGGAGACATGCGTGAAACTTCTGTGCGACAATAAGGTAGTTAAGGGACTACAGGAGTTGATCACCAGGTGCACAAGGTCAAGGGAACCGTGCGTAGTCTGGAAACTGGGAAAGCATGCATTGTGCACCGGGAGGGAAATGAGATTGACAGCACAGATTGGCGAGTATGAAATGGATTAGGTAATCCTAGATCAAGGGTTCGGACGTGAATGTACTACCGAAATAGACATGGGAACGTATGGGCAGGCCCACATTATAGTGGTCCCCCATTCAATTAGGAATGGTGAACCAACAGAAGATTTTGCCCATGGGGAGGTTGCAAGGGGTAATAGTTGATATCGAAAGCACGAGCACATAGACGAACTTTGAAGTAATAGAGATTATCGATGATAGCAATCCTTATCCCACATTGCTAGGCATAGACTGGGCCATTGATATGAATGGAGTCATTAACCTGAAGAAGCGGAAGATAATATTTAAGAAAAAGTCCCTATGCATAGTAGTTCCGCTAAAACTAGCCGAAGGAGCATGCTACACTGAACCAATGCGTGACGATGAGCAAGATTGTATTTACCAGATAACGGTGTGAGACCCAGATCAGGTGAACTCGACTGCAGATGGGAGAATCTCGTGGGAGCATGACAACACCTGTACTTTGGATTCAAACGAAGAAGTGGAACACTAGAAGAATGGTTGCATGAAGTGACAACGCTGAATTGCAACATGATGATTAGATCATTGTGTTTCGTGATGACAGAGGCAAGGGAACTGCCAACATATGATGGAGTGATAGTAGTGGATGAATTCCTAGACAGATTTGAAAGCGCAGTACCAAAACAGCAGCGGTACGATGCACTGGAATGGGCATTGCGCACAACACCCGCACGATGGTGGAGTACACATCAGAAGACCATTGTAAATTGGCGCAAATGCAGGAGGCAGATGCACTTACGGTTTGGAAGCCCCTAGCGGCGAACGAGAGTCGGTCCACTAGGATGAAGTAGCTTGCACACCCACCTGTGTCAATGGATGTAGACGAGTGTTGTGCAAGCACGCCCCAGACTAAGGATCGAAAATCGAAACCAGGCGCAACAGCAGGAAAAGAAACGTGCCCCACAGAGGTCCCACATAGAAGCATTCCAGGAGGTATGCAGAATCTTGAATAGGGTTTTCCAGGAGGGACAAAGTGGTTGGGACCTACACGTACCAGCGGTCTAATGGGTTTATAGGGCCATGCACAAGAGCCTGAGAACGGAAATGATTCTGAAGACGACAAGCAGAGTCGGGGCCATAGTTTTGGAAAAGAATTCTCATGCAATAACTCCCATAATTGGGACAGCACACGAGGACCAGAGTGAAGAGATTATGCAGCCACGCGAGGACGAGCATATGCAGATTCAAGAAGCCATTCGGTGAGGGAACCTTGAGCTTCGTGAACTCGAAGAAGATCAGGTACGACTGAAGCAGAGAAGCATGTTAATGGACACGGAAATCAGAAAACTGGAAACCAAAATCACGCAAGCATTACGTGTCAACAGAAGGATAGGACAGCATATGGGCAGCCATACCACCTCACTAGAATATTTTCGCCGAGAATTTCTTACTCTGCTACCATGGTTGCAACCGCACCTTATCAGACAAAGTAACCAGGGAAGCACACCGCATAAGGAAGAACGCGAGGCACTGACTGGCGCGAGGGTAACTAAGGAAGGCCCGTGGACTGGGTTGGAAGGTGACTTGAAGCCTCGCATCGGTGGTCTGACCACCTGACTATCCGTAGGGAGCACAATCTCAGTGCTCCAAGCAGTTGAAAGAGAGCGTGGGACTATAAAAGAGTATGTATGGGAGTTGCGTGACACGGAAGCTGCGCGCAGGATTAGTATGATGCACGGGTCGCATCCGCGCACAAGGGGTTGTGCTACCACGCGGGTAGGCTAGGAAGTGACCATTGGTGTCACTGTTCATGACAAGATGTCCACTTTAAGGCAACGAGGAGTGGATGACAGGCAATTAAGACACAAAGTCCGAACTAGAGTTGGGACTATCTGCCACCAATCTCACATTAATGAGCCAAATATGGGAGGAACAATCGAACTTGAATTCAATAGGGCCTATAAATCACAGGTGGCTCTCCACCGAACAACCCTCAGCATTTTGAGAATTCAGTTGTTACGCTATCAATTGGGTATGAAACTAACAAATTTGGAGGCTGTGAGAGCAAGTCCAGTGTTTAAAACATTGCTAAAGGAGACATAGGATTTCCCGATCAGAATGATGTCAACAACCAATAGATCTATGCAGAGCCCTACGCCGCCGATGGGGGATGCACCGGAAATCCCTAAATCGCCCCGGACGTCGAGGCCCAAAAAGGATCCACAGGCAGCAGGACTGGTCCGTATGTCTTCACGAAATCCACGGTTCAGTAAACTCTCTATGGAAGACAAGGGCAAGGTATGGTTAATATTGAGACAAATGATAGGGAGGATGATCTTCATGCCTTTGTAGAAGAGATTGAACTAGATGAAGAATTGGAGGAAGACATTCAGCCAGTGCGCACTGCAGCAAAACTGCCCAAGTATGTCCCCCCACAGAAAGGGAAAGCAAAAGTACCCAAGGGCGTGGATACCGTTAAGAGTGCACTCGAAACCCCACTCCTCCTGGATGGAATTCTATTTGAGGGTTCAGTCATGGGCCGCGTATCCACGATGAAATTTGAAGATTGGCACCTCACAGACAGTGAAAAGTTCCCACATTTGGAGACTAGCCAACTTACGAAACAAAGCAAGGAGGGGTTGGTTACAGTGCTACAGCAACAGAAATGGTTGCGTGGGGTGGAGGAGGCCAGGCTAATCCACCTAATATGGATTCCACACTTTCACCGAGCACCAATCACGATATTCGTCATCAGGTAACTACTTTGCCTAGTGCATGATGGGTACTTATGGCTGGAGGAGCCAATTCCCATCACGGTGGAGCTTATTCATAGGATTTCGCGCCTTCCCTGTACAGGAAGGGACCCCACAGAAATAGTTGTCCAAAGCAGAGACTTGGAACTTGTAGAAGCCATGAAGAAGAAATACAGGTTGGAAAAGAAGTAGAGGCACTATGTCATTACTAGCAATCAAGACAAAGGGGTGCGCATAGCCACCCAGCTGCTGGCAGGAAAAGTGATGAGAAAATGTCGCGGAAATGAGGTACTAGCAATGGTCATCGCGCTGGACAAACAATGCACCGAGGGGGTACAGTTCAACTGGGTGCAGTTCCTCTACAAGGAGTTCCTGACGAACTACAAGGAGGCTAGGGACTAGGGTAAGACCTTCCACTACTTGTGGTTTCTCTTATCCATCTTGCTGGTTGCAGGGGAATTGCCGAAGGACAGTCAGTTTCCTCCTCTTGACCAGGACTTTCTTGAGGCAACGAAATATGTGTCGCTCTAGGTGACAAGGCATGCCACGCGAATCCGCGAGATCAAGATCTTCTGGATACTGATGGAGGCGAGCGTACAGATGTGGATCCACAAACGACCGTGCCTATCCACCATAGTATACGACAGTCTGCAGAGCTTTGCAGACTTTAAGGAGGATATGCACAATGTGTATATCAAGGCACGGAAGGATCCAGAGCAGAACTGGACCAAACTCCTATTCATCACAATTGATGATGTTGTTTTCGCAGTGCTCGACTCATGGCCACTCGAATGGTGTGCCCCAGATCTAGTAGCACGTGATGAGGTAGTGATACAAAGACAGAAGGATGCCACCAAGCTGCTGGTACAACAGAAGCAGAACGAGCAGTTTGTCGAGGAGGTAAGGGCTTCCTATGAGGCAGTGAAGGTCACCACAGAGCAGACCAAGGCCGTCGAAAAAATAGCAGCAGCTGGGGCCACCACGACGTAGGAGGAAAGAGGCCCCGACTTGACCACAAGACAGGGGACAGACGACACGGAAGAAGGCGCGGAACCAAACACAACAACTACACAACTGAAACGGTCGCGCGGTACGGAACGAACAGGGCCACGGAAGAAGACCAAGGCTTCCAAATTGGATGGGGAGCCTATTACACTGACAGAGGGTGATCTATACGACATCGACGACATAGTTTGTGAGGTCACCAGGGAAGCACTCCAAGAAGAAATAACAGAGCAGCAGAATGTGTTGGGGGCACTCAGGGCACAACTACAGGGACTTCAGGTGCGACTCCCACAAGAAGGAACATTAGCCATCTACGGTGCCACAGGAGCATCGGCAATAGAGCAGTTGTTGCAGGCCAAAATGACCAATACCATCGCACTGCTGGAAGAAGCATTGACAATGGACAACATGGAGGATAGAGCCGCAGTAGGACGGATCAAGGGACTCAGCCTAAACTTGGCTGCCCTTCCGTGGGATATTTTATACCAGCTACAAGATGGAGCAACAACAGAACTCCGCGCTAGGGAGGGACGCATAGTACAAATGCTAAGTGAACAGTGAATCAACATCGAATAGCTTAGTCTACAACGTGATTAAGCGGTGGCTCAGAACTAGCAGTTGGAGCAGATTGTAGAAGAAGCATGTCACCGCGTCCCAAAACTGGAAATTGCAACAGATCTACCAATAGGAATGCAGATCCACAAATTGGCTAGTGGATTCCACGAGGCAAAGGAGGAAGCTACGAGGATCCAGCTGGACTTGAACCTGCAAATTTTTGAACTACGATTAAAGGCACAGCCCTCCACGCCCCTAGAAGTTCAAGAATAGCGCGCCGGCGATATCCAAAAAGGGTTGGAAGAAATTGAACAGGTAGTGGAGAGCTGCACCACTTTGTTGGAAGAATCCTTCGGGGTCCTCACAACCTTATAGGAGGACCCCACCATACAACGATTGGAAATAGAGGCGCGGGAGCTTCAAATGCAATATGATAGTGTGTGCAGGACAGCGCAAACAGTGGTCCTAACTCAGCGGCTCACGAGGCTACAACAGGAAAAGGCATTGAAGGAGCAAGTGGACACAGCGTGCCAAAAAGAGGCAGTACTTAAAGCACGCGTCCAGCCTTGTATTGATGAGGCCTTCCTCATCACGGCTGACATCGAAGGAAAAATCACACAAATGAAAGTGATGCATGACCTGAGATAGGAATTTGACCCTGACAATGAGCATTCAGCCGAGCGAGCAGAGCGGATTCAGCAGACGATAGAGAAGTGCACTACGGATCTTCGCGCAACATAGGCACAGTTGGATGGACTCTGTAGAAAGATCGCCACACCAGCAGAGTGACTCGGGACGAGTCACAATGATTGTGTTGAGGGCTTGTTGGGCAGCGGATCCCCCTATAGCATGTTTTTGGGGCTCGAAGCCCGAATTTTGGTCAAGTGTAATGTAAATACCTTGCGAAATGCAAGCACGGAGCATGAGAGTTTAGGGTTGTCCACCCTAAGATAATGTAATTTAATGTAAAGTGTGTCGGCCTACCCATGGTCTGTGAACTATGGGATTGTATAAATAGAGTGAGGCTCTAAGTGTAAAGGAAGTCTTAGTTTTGAGAAGTAACAGATAGATACGAAGGCATGGTTAGAAGATAGAAGTGAATATGAAGTGTATTAGGTCGTAGTGGTAGGTAGAGGCTTTGCAGCTGAGTGCGCAGAGGCCTAGTAGAGTCCGCAACTGAGTGCGCGGACCCTTGCAGCTGAGTGCACAGGACAGAGTCGGGTCTGTAAGTGAACTTGAGTATTAATAAAGATAAGATTGATTCAGAATATTGTGCATTTGTTTGTAGATCTATACCTCTATATTTTGGTTATCTTTATGCATTTATCTTTTTTTCAAGTACTCGCGCTAATCTGGAAGTTGAGTAAGTAATAAAAATATTGGGCCCGCACAAACTAAGTTAAGAACTAATATAATAGCACAGTAAGGATCAAATCGGAATAATATGAAGGTGCGCATAGGTTACAAAGAATAGAAGGCCACATGGAGAAGCGCAGCACGTAGGTTAGGATCGCGAACCTCCAAAACCCTCATCAAGACATCCCTAGGGTGTGGAAACCTGGTTCCAGCACCCTGCCATACTACCTCAGGTGAGACCTCAGTCCGCGCTCCGCGAACTATTGCTGAAAGGGCCAGTAGTACCAGGATTTTCTTGGCTAAACTCACTGCTGAACTTGGGTCAAGACCCATGTAGCCAACAACTCCATGTAATCTAACTATGTACCTAATGAAGACCTGTGCTACATCAGTCACTGAGAATGTAGATTTCACTGGAATGAAGTGCGCTACCTTTGTCAATCTGTCCACCAAAACCATGATGGAATCATGTTGTCTAACTTTTCTCAAAAATCATATGATAAAGTCCATGTAAATGACCTCCCATTTCCACTCTAGAATCACAATCAGGTGTAGTAGTCCACCTGGGTGCTTACATTCTTCCTTCACCTGCTGAAAATCCAAACACCTAACCACAAACTCTACTACATTCTTCTTCAGATTCGACTAACAATAAAACATCTTCACTGCATCAATGTCTTCTGATAGCTTGGGTGACCTGAATATGGTTTCGCATGAAACTCCCTCAAGATCACTTTCTTGAGCACATATATCCTGTCTCTAAACCTAACAAATCTATACATTATAAGACAATAGTCCACACCCTGTGCACCTGCACCTGTACATGTACATGTACTACTACCTGTACCTATACCTATACTACTACCTATACCAATACCTATACCTATACTTTGCTACAACCTGTGCACAATCTTCATATACCTGACATCCTGTTGACCTGCCTGCAAGACCCTATCATCTAGATCTATCCCATAGGAACTCATAGATGTTATATTATTTACCTGTACCCGCCTACTAAGAGCATCTGCGACCTTGTTCTTGTTTCCTTTGATGTATTTAATATCAAAATCAGACTCACTGATCATGGCCAACCATCTAGCTTGCATGGCATTCAGATTTAGCTAGTCAAATAGATACCTCAATCCACTATTATCACTCATCAATACAAACCTCTTGCAAAGAATATAGTGCTTCCACATATTCAATGCATGTATGATTGCTGCCAACTCAAGATCATGTGTCAAATAGTTCTACTCATGTTCATTCAGTTTTTGTGACTCATATCACACTACCTATCGTTCTTGCATAAGGACTCCACCAAGTCCTCTCTTGCAAGCATATGTACATACTACAAACTCTTTGTCCAGATCTGCAATCTTTAACACTGGTGCATGTGTCAAAAACTGCTTAAGCTGCTCAAAACTAGCCTCACACTCCTCTGTCCATTTAAAATTCTTACCTTTCCTCTATAATGATGTAATAGGATAATAAATTTACAAGAAGTTCCTAATGAACCTCCTGTAATAACCTACCAATCCCATGTAGGTTCTCACCTCATCTAGATTCCTAGGAGTTGCCCATTCCATGATAACTCTTACCTTTTCTAGATCCATTGTTATGCCTTCCTTTGAAACAACATGTCCCAAGTAATGCACCTCTATCTGAAAGAAGCTACAGTTGTTGAGCTTAGTATACAACTGCTCCTCTCTTAACAACCGCAACACTCTTGTTAAATGCTCAGCATACTCTTCCTCATTTTTAGAATATACCAATATGTCATCAATGAACACAATAGAAAACTTGTTCAAATAAGGACACAACATGATATTCATCAAGCACATAAATTTAGTTGGAGCATTAGTCAAACGGAATGGAACTACGATGAACTGATAATTCCCATACCTCATCCATAAAGTTGTCTTGTAAATGTCCTCCTCTTTAATGTGTACATTATGATATCCAGGTCTCAGATCAATCTTTGAGAACATTGCTACTCCCTTCAAGTGATCGAACAAGTCATCAATCCTCGACAATGGGTACCTGTTCTTGATGGTCACTTTGTTCAACTTCATGTAGTCAATGCATAATTTGAGAGTACCATCTCTCTTCTTTATAAACAATACCGGTGCGCCCCAAGGTGATACACTTGGCCTAATGTATCCTTCATCCAAAATTTTCTTCAACTGCAACTTAAACTCTATCAGCTTAGGTGTGCTCACCCTATAAGGTGCTTTTGATGCTGGAGCTACCCCTGACACCAACTCAATAGAAAATTCTACCTCCCTGTGAGGTGGCAACACTTAAATATCTATAGGAAACACATCCTGAAACTGTTGTAGAACTAGTTACCTTCATCTGCATCCTCAACATCTTTACCTTTTTCGCTAGAAATATGCACTGTAAATAACACACACCCTTTTATGCGACTGCTCTTTCCGTGCATAGTTGCCACCATCCTAAATAATGTGGCTTTCTTCTTTACTTGTAAGAATCTTGGTTCCCCATTGTCATCCAAGCACTCAATGGCTTTTTCATTACAATCCACCTTGGTCCTATGAAGGTACAAATAATCCATGCCCAACAACATACTGTATGATCCCAACAGTAATACATTCAAATGTGTTGTGGTAGGCATACCATTCAAATCAAATGCACAAGCTCTTACCTAATGATGAACTTGCTTCTTTGTATCTATAGCCAACTACACTAACCAAGATTTTGCATTCACTTCTTTAATCAAACCATACTTATCCACCAAGTCAGGACTAACATAACTATAATTAGATCCAAGGCCAATCAAAATAGAAACAAATTGATCACAAATCTTACCGTCCATCTCAATGATATATGTTTGATGGTCTGCTTATTTGTTATCCAATGTTTCATAGATACAAGGAATTATTTGACCAACATCCCCAATAGTATGCGCCTCATGTGCACTATATATATAAGTCCTATGACCTTGATTATGTGGACAAACTCCCTTAAGGTGTTCCTTACCGCATGTCCAACACTCCAACCGTACCTCTATGATGTTGTTGTGATCCATGTCCTTGTCTAGTTGCATTGAACTTCTTTGGTGGTGCCACATTTTCTTTCTCTTCTACATTTTGAGGCCTTTCTCTTTTTGGTTTCCATTTACCCTTACCTTTATCCTTATCCTTCCCTTTCCATCCTTGCTGAGATTCACTCTTACGCCTTGATTGTTCATAGCAATGCTTCAATTTCCCAATAACTTCCTCAAGTGACCAAGGCTCATCATACTCAATCTGATCTCTAAATGCTAATGGCAAACCATTAACAATCTCTGAAATTTAGCCTTCTTATCTTTTAGATAGTACATACCTCAATAGCTCTAGGAACTTAGTCATGTACTCTTCATCTATCATTGATCCCATCTTTAGCTCATAGAATTCTTTGGTCTTACTGTCATAGTACCTTTCTGATAAGTAGTTCTTCCTAAAAATCCTTTTTAACTCATGACAGCTCAATTCCTCTATCCTGATGTCCTTGACCCCCTTCACATCTTCCCATCAGATATATGCTTTACCTTTCAGATTGAATATAACAATTATGGCCTTCATGTTTTATGTGTACTCATGCAACTCAAAGAATATGTTCATCCCAAGTATCCAAGCCTCTACATCTTCTAGTTTCTTGAAATCTTCATCAAAAGTAGGTGGATTTGCTTTCTTAAAGTCATCTGGAAAGTATCCCTTATCACTCTTTCTATAAGGATAATAACAATGATTATGATGATATCATTCAGAACCAGAACTAGAATAATACCCGTATCCATCACCTCTCCCATCTGGAGTATCCAACAATCTGCCATCTCTAGCCATGTCATATTTATCTTACCTATGACTGTTATGCTTCTTAACCTGCAAAGCAATACCGAACAGAGAATATGCGAGAAAAATACCCAGAACACAGAATATGCGAATAAAAATATACCCATAACACAGAATAGCAATGATTTTATTACTCAGAGAGAAATGTTCACAGGCCTCTTCGAGGGGGCAACCTCCAATAGAGCAGAGCTCGATTACAAAACAAGACACGATACTCCTCGCAGGGAGTCTCTATCATTTATATATGACTCATACATGCAATACCACGGGCCAATACCGTGGGTTTTATTAATACTGTCTATCTAATACTACTGCCCATTTACCCATTTGTAACTAACTGTGGTCCTGTCATTAATTGCGGGTTAACCACTTACAAATATTAATATGGGCTTTATTGACTCTTGACTATGACGTGATCCCATGACATAAATAAGGGGGTTAGGTGGGACCCTAACATGCCCTCCCCCTTAAGACTAGCCTTGGCCTCAAGGCTGAAGCTGCGGAAACTGCTGAAGAATAGTGGCTGGTTCCCAAGTTGCATCTTCCGGAGAGGTGTCTTTCCATTTGACGAGGACCTCTTTAATCATGCGGCTGCGCAGGTGCTTGTCTCGTGTGTCTAGAACCTGTTCCGGTTGAAGCCAGATTGACCCTTCCTCGTCCAATTCCGGTAGACTGGTTTGAACTCGGCAATTGTTCCCAATCACTTTCTTGAGGCACGATACATGGAAAACTGGGTGGATTTTTGCTGTAGGTGGCAAAGCCAACTTTTAAGCCACTTCTCCAATGCGCTGAAGTACTTGGTATGGTCCATAGAATTTTGGAGAGAGCTTTTGACAACCCTTGTCTTTGAGTGATGTTTGCTTATATGGTTGCAGCCTCAAAAAGCCCTGATCCCCTTCTTGAAATTGGCATTCTGAGCGATGTTGGTCAGCCTATTGCTTCATACGGTTCTGAGCTTGATGAAGATTCTCGCACAGATGGGCGAGCATGGTTGCGCGGTGTTGTAGGAGTTGATCCACGGCTTGTACTTTGGAGCACCCCGTGAGATAAGAAGTAGGGGAAGGCGGAAGTTGACCATAGACTGCTTCATAGGGAGTCAGTTTGGTGGTGGCATGATAGTTGGTGTTATACCACCATTCCGCCAGAGGTAACCACTGTACCCAAAGGTGTTGCTTTTCTGAAGTGAAACACTTAAGGTAGGTTTCTAGACATTTGTTGACGGCTTCGGTTTGACCATCTGTTTGCAGATGATATGAAGTACTAAGTTTGAGTTGAGTGCCTTGTATTCTGAAGAGCTCCTACCAAAAATTACTGGTGAAGATCGGTCGCGGTCGGACACAATAGAAGTGGGCATGCCATGCAATTTGAAGATCTGATCCATGAAAATTTGGGCAACCAAAGTTGGTGTAAATGGTTGGGGTAGGGCGCAGAAATGAGCATACTTCGACAGTCGGTCCACAACCACCATGATGAATAACTTGTTCCCAGACTTTGGAAGACCTGTAATGAAATCCATGGAGACCTCCGTCCAAATTGACGCCGGAATGGGCAATGGTTGTAATGTGCCTGGTGTGTTGACTGTTTCCCCTTTGTGGCGTTGACAGACGTCACATTCTGCTACGAAAGTAAGGATGTCCTGTTTCATACCGGTCCAAAAGAATGATCTTCTGTGCGCGCATACGTCTTCTGAAAGCCCGAATGTCCTGCAATGGGCGATGAGTGCAATTCTGCCAAAATGCTACTTTTGAGGGTGGATGTTGGTGATATTACGACTCTGTCTTTGTAGCGAAGAATATCATTCTGCCACGAGTAGCCCTTGCTGGAATTAGGATCCGCCTGCAATTGAGAAATAAGTTGGGAGAGCCCTGGATGTGAAAACCATTCCCTGCGAGCTACGTCAATCCAGTCTGGAATTGGGAGGGAAATTGCGAGCAGTGTACTTTCCTCCTCAAATTGGCGCGACAATGCATCTGCTACCCGGTTGTCTTTCCCTTTCTTGTAAATGATCTCATAATCATATCCCAACATTTTGGCGAGCCACTTGTTTTGTTGTGGGGAAGATAGGCGTTGCTCCAGAAAATATTTAATACTGTGATGATCTGTGCGGATTTGGAAACGTCGCCCCAACAAGTAAGGTCGCCAAGTCTCGATTGCATGTAAGATGGCCATCATTTCCTTCTCGTAG